>QKYT01000086.1:74932-90741 GCA_003550305.1 Glomus cerebriforme | reverse complement strand
GAAATCTATATAAAAAAACGCGTTATTAAAAACATTAAACCCAAGAAAATAAATATTTATAAACTCTCTTTTAAAAATAAGGTTATAAAAATATTTAAAAAAAACAATATATATATATATACCTTATATTAAATGTAAATTTTACAGCAACTAAAAACGCGAAAGGTAGAGAGAGAGAATCAAAACTGAATACTGAAAAAATCAAAACAAATCATCATATACAGTATGTGACGTATGTGTAACACAAATCAAAAGTCACGTGGGGGTGAAAAAAGTGTTGGTGATACTGGGGAAGATATTTTTGTCGGTGGCACTGGATTAGTTGGAAGGAGACTAGCAAAGATGTCAGCTAAATCGATTCTGATTGGTGGATTCGGTTACAACGTTCCACGAATGGTGAATGAGGTAATTTGTATCTCGAATTCCGAAAAAATCACGATTGTCATTCTTAATAAAGGATTTATTCACACCAAAAAGATATATCAATATAATGTCTCGATTTTTTTATGTTATATAATTATTTTTTTTTCTCTCTCTTTTATTATATGTGATAATAATAATAATAATTTCTCTCTCTGGAGCTGTAAAATATTTATTTTTTATGATTCGAGCACAATAATAAGTGACTTATTCGTTTCGCTTTTAGTACATGTACATACACAAATACTTTGAAAGCAGTGACTCCAAGTGGAGCATTGTAAATTTTTTAAACGCATGTAAGCTTGAGCCTTTCGAGCGGAAGATAGATTGTTACAATAAAAGTCTCAAAAACATAGCTAATAATGTAGAAGATTACAGACGCGAAAGTGCACAACGGCTACTTGACGAATATTATAAGGCGAGTATGAGACATTTTAGATGGGGTCTTGTGGTGTTGGAGCGCAGGTGACCTTCTAGGTTGTCTGACGCTCAGGTAGTGTTAGGGCGCAGAAGTTGACCTTCTAGGTTTTCTGTCGTTAAAGGCTTCTAGCCGACCTAATACTAGCCCCGTTGAAACAGGTTGACCTTCTAGGTTGATCTGTAGTAAAGGCTTCTAGCCGATGCAACGGATGAGAATTATGAGAAATTTGAATGTGTTAGTCAAGAATGATGCTTATTTCTGAATATTTCATGAAGGAACCTCAAACTGATCGCAAAACATCGAGGAAGTGGGAGAAAGAACGTTCTAGCAAACAACTTCACATCAATCAGCCAATATTTGGCATTGGGACTATAAACGGCGGAACAGCTCTTCGCGCAAAAATATGATCACTTTTAATTAGAATATAAAAGATATTTTTTTTTTGTCTCCCGTGATTGTGTGAAATTGCTTCCCCCTTCAAAGCAGGAGACGTAAGCTCCGGACTTGCCAACGATAGTATAGTATAAAATCTTGTCCAAAATCTGATGGCGTGATGCTCTTAAATTGTGAGCCGGTTAAAATCGTAAAAATCGTGGTTTGGCCAGAATAACGTTAATTTCAGCCAAAACAAACTTCAAAATTACGCAAACAATGATCACGTGCTAACGTGACTGAAAAAAAAATGGGGATCAACAAATCCTGGACACCTTACTATCTAATTGATAAATATGAAAAGGTAAATTAACTATTTAATATCACATAATATTAATTCGGATTGGATTATAATCCAATCGACCAAATCAACATTTGTTAATTTGTGAATGTACTGTGGATCGGATTAAGGTATCAACTCGATGTCTCAATCCAATCCAATTAAATTTGTGAATGCACTTACTAGTTGGAACATATTTACCAGGAGAAAAGGAAATAAGCAAAGGAAGAATCGCTAAATTAGAAAAAGAAGGAAAAACATTTGAAGAAATAGTCCAAAAAAGTGTTGGAATAGTAGAGTTACACGAGATTTTTTGACAAAAAAGAAGGCAAAAGTGTGACGGAAATAATAGAAGAATTACAGAAAAGAGAACAATGGTTACAACAAGAAGAAATGCCAATTAACTATTAGGGAAATGAAAAAGGAAATACTTATTTACAAAAGGAAATGGCAGATAATGGAAGAAATAGAAGAATCGAAGAAAGGATACGAATAGGGATTTGACAGGAATGGAAAGTGATGAAATAATCCGGAAAAAATAGTGCAATGATGGATTGCTGAATTAAGAAGGAGATACTGAAGCAGAAAGAATTTTGATAAGTTAAGTAATGCTGATATTAGGTACCAGGTTTTTTAAGCATCATGCAGTGATGTCATACAGGTATGGATGATGAGAGGAGATACACCTGTGATAATGGATGATGATGAAATACGAGATTGGTTGTATAATGCAGATGGGAAAGAGAATTAATTATTCCACAACAGATAAATGAGTTTAGGGAAGCAATGACATCAGGAATGAGATAGACAAGATTTGGAGAACCTGTAAGGAGAAGACGACCAGAAGCATTTACATATGAATATGTAAGGACTTTGATGATAGATCAAGGAATACCATTGGCATCAACCGGACCTGATAATATCAGAATAGTACAGCAAATGGCCGAAAGAAATGGTGATAATATTGTTGTGTTTGAAATAGAACTTAGGGTATGGTATGCAGAAATTATTCGATTTATTAATGACTCTATAGAGAAATAATTCAAATAAGTGAAGATGATATTACATATGTGACACAAGAATTGAGAAATCATGAAATTTCGATTAATCAAATAAGACAAGGTTAGTGTTAGTAACTTGGGAATAGTAGTACTAGCAAATTCGGATAGGTTATTAAATGCAATAAGACGAGTATACTGAAGTTAGGGTTGTAACTCCTAGTAATGAAGAATGAATTATATATTCATCAGTATCTAATTTATTGGGAGGAAGTATTTTGTTACATAATCGAGGAGATTTTACGGTAACACAAATCACTCAAAATCAGTTAAGATTTGATGGATTTTTATCAGCGGAAGAATCAAGGAGTCAGGCAGAATTAAGAGAAGAGGCGCAAATAAGAGAAGAAGAACGGCTGCTCAACAAAGACAGACTAAACAACAGAGAAGGATACAGAAGAATTACGAAGAAGACAAGAAGAAAGGTTGCGGAATGAAGCGGAAATTAAGTAAGGGAGGAAAGAGAGAAATTACAACGAGAATTGCTAAGACCATTGGATTCATGGAATACATTGAGTACACCACCAAGTGGTATTATAACACCACATACACCACCTTTAGGACTGCTAAACCAGGAACACAACAAATATGGGAAGATATTATTATAGGAAAAGGTATGACAAATTGTAACACTTGAGAGGAGATGAAAGATTTATATCGACAATGTTAGGATATATAACAGTAGGGAAGGGCCTTATAGGCAAGAAATTGATGTATATATTTCAATTGAAATCTGAAGGAAAATGTGACTGAACGAAGGGTGGCTGAATTATTACAATGTAATATACAACCTAGAAATACGGTGTGGAGCTGGATACCATGCGATAAAAACATAATAGGAAGTGCAGAAAATGAATAATAAGACAAGAATATGAAGTATTTAAATACATTTAGTTGTCTTAGTATCGGTAATGTATTAATTCACGATTATTACGCTTTTATCGGAGATTTAGTAGAAATGGTGTAGAATTTGGAAAATTAGCTGAAAGAGCAATTTTAGTACCAAATCCGGCATACTGAGGCCACAAGGAAAAAGGAATTTAAAATACGAGAAAGAGATATTGAAGAAGGGGGAATTAAAGAAAGAGGACGACGATGAGGTCATTTGGTATTGCAAATGTGAGAATTACTTGAACAACACCCAGAAATACAGAAAAATGAACGAAACAATGATGAATTAGACCTACAATAAATGAAGGATGAATTAAAGAAAAGTAGGATGAGAATGTAAGAAATTAATGAACGAGATAGAAGAATTAGAAAGAAACTTGAAGAATGAAAAAAACTGAAAATTTTTAGAAAATCCTGACGAAAGGAATAATAGTTCGTCGAACGGGGGAAAAGTTAAATATAATAAGATATCAAATAATAGTAAAAATACGTCAAATATATCAGGAAAGGAATCACAAATAGGAGATGCATTCAAGGCGAAAAAATTTAGAAATAAAATGGTGGGAATGCACGTATAAATCAGGAAGGGATGACAAAAGTAGAAGGGTACCTAAGAAAGTATTGGGATGAAATAAGTGAAGGAGAAGTAAGAAGATTGATAGGATATACAGAAAAAGCATTTCCGTATAAGGAACATCCGCTGTTACAAGGAGAATTTGAGAACCAACGGGAAGAACGAAGAAGTATTAAACAAAGATTTAGAATAATAGGAGGAGAATCGATCTTGGAATGATTAAACAACTGGAGGAAGATTGAAAATTGGGATATGTGAAATTTTTCAAAAATGTAAAGAGAAAGGGAATACACAAATGTATCAATTGTTCTTTAAGTGATAGATAGGAAAGGAAAATTTGATACGCTCCGACCCCGAGGGATTTATAATATGAAAGAGCATTATGTACATGCAATAGCGTAGGAAATGGAAACTACGAAAGATTAAATGGGAAATAGAATATGCTGGTAAATGTAATGCGGAAAGAAATTGTATCATAGTACATTTAGTAACAAGGAAAATTCCAGAAGAAACCTTTAAAAGAAAATTATCGCAGATAATAAGAAAAGGAAAGGAATTTAATGTTTTAAAAGGTATTATTAGAAAAACAAATTTAACATAATGCCTTATCACGTCATCATCTATACTACGCGCAAATGACGCGATTTTTTATACAAAAAAAATGTATCTCGTGATGTCACTTATTTTATGAAATCTGAACATTCCCTTATCCTCACATTGGAAGATACGCATACTATTTCCTTTCCGATTGTATAAATAGTGAAGACTCTACGCTGATAAGATTAATAGGAATTTTATTTCAGTCATATTTTAATTCCAAATTGTCCTTCTTGCTCGGAACAACTTTTAACACGTATAAAGAAACTTATTTTTTATTTATTGTTATCATGTTAGTAGTCACTGCGAAATTTTTATTATCCGGTATAACAATAGATTAATTTTGATTTAATTTTTATTTGGTAATCATTTTTAATGAGAAATTAAAGTAACACTGTCACAACAAACAAACAAATGTAATTATGTTCAAATATTATACGTTATTTTTTAATTTAAAAAAAACTACGATATTTTAAATTATCCAATCAAAGTGCAGGCGGGGTTTATATACTGTACAGTATATCCGCCTATTAATTATGTTTTCAAAGAAAAATTTTTTTCATTTTTTAATTGATTCAATTGATTCTTGTTAGATTTCAATAATGTTTATTTCCCTATTCCAAATTCCCAATAAGTTTATAATTCCAAATATAATAGATCATTAAATATAAATCGAAACAAGAGTCGTGTCGGACAAGAATCGCTTATCTTGTAAAATTGGAAAGAATATTTTCTTGAATAAAATATAATCTATTAATTAGCCCATCTACATATTTGTTTTTAACTAAATAAACAACTAATAATAGTATTTTAAAAGATTCATATCTCACGTATCTAACGGAAACATTTTTCTCAAATATAGGAACATTAAAAATTACCAGTCATACTGTAATAGTCGCGTAAATATTATGAATAAATTGATTAATATACTAAAACATTTAAATGCAACTTTATGGTATAAAGAAAAAATCTCCAAGATTATTTCTTATAAATAGATGCAAAAAAAGATGAACCTTTTTCTATATATCCTTATTATTAGCAACTATAAAATTTTCTTTAATACTCGTCCTGGAATCGATTCTGAAAAAAATCGAAAATCGATTCTAACAATTTTTTATACATAAACCCTGACTCCAAATCAGTTTCCAATGCCGCCTAAGTGTAAAGTCAAGGTGACTTTATGAAAAAATCTTGAAGAGGTTCGAGAATCGCCACAGGATGTTATTTTGCCCTTTGGGGAGCGTCTTGAATTTTATGGTACTGTATAATTTAATCTTTTTAAAAGTCAACATTAGCCAATTGAATTACTCGAACAATTGATAGATTCAAAATCTAAATATAACTTTTTTTTGTTGTCGCAAATTAAATTATAAAAGATATTAAATGCTGAATATTTTCGAAATGATTAATTTATGAAAAACTTTTTAAAATAAATAATGATGTGTAACTACTAATGTATGAATCGTAATCGGATAATTTTTTGATATGGAATGTTTCCAGGAACCGGTCCGGAGGGATTAATATTTGATCAACACTTGCTGCCACACATAAGCAAATACCCTAACCTAAATCCTAATCCTTCTAATCCTAATCCTTTACCCTCCTAACATGATTTTAAGATATAACTCTAATCTAACCAGAATAAATTTAAACAATTAATGATCATGTGTAGGGCCTGCCAAAGGCAGGTCTTACACATGATACTTTAAGTATTAGTGAAGTGAATAACAAATAATAGATTTAATAATTATTAATTTTATTATGTATATTTTTATAATAAAACATAAATAGTAAAAATTTATTATTAGTTTTAGAACACAAGTTTTACGTATAACAAATACAACCAATCACGCTGCATCACGTGAATGCGGACAAGTCCAAAAAGAAAATTATAAATTATCTTTCCTATGACTCATATTGCATAATCCTATTTTTGTAATGAATATTAACACGAAATAAACAATATTAAGGGTTAAGGCTTCTCCAAAAATTCCAGACCTTCTTATTCCTTTATTTAGTGAAATATTTTGAGAAATTTAAAGATAATCTAAAGGATAATGTTTCATTATATGAATTTTAAAGACATAAACTCTATCTTGTTTCATTTTTTGATCCTATAATCTATATTTGGAATTATTTAGACGTAAGTACTGTATTATAATTTATTTGAAACAAATCATGTACAATATTATAGGTTATTTTCCAAATTAAATTGGATAAATTGGAAATATCATTTTAAAAAAAATGTCTCTCATCATATTATATTTTGAATAATATATTATTTAAATATTAATTACTATTACTTCTTATAAAGAAATTATTGTAGTTTCACATTATGTGACATATTAATCTTATCAAACCATTTTTTTATAAAAAAAGTTTTTAAATTTATCAACTATGGACTAGTATTATATCAAGATGGATTTATGTTCAATTTATAATGAATCCATAGAAGAAGAAATATTACAAAAGGAATGTATTAGTAGAAAATAAAATGGCTAGTATTTGCTGCACTAAGAAAATAGCTAAATTTTTACGTGCTGATAATATTAAAAGATAATTTAGTATGGATAAGTACAGAAAATAAAATCATCTCTGATTTCCTTTTAGATAGTCTATACCTATATTATATTTAAAATAGATGATATATTACAGTTCTAGTGTCTGTGACTCATCACAAATTAAAAATATTAATTTTTTGTATAAATATGAAACAGATGCAATTAAGGAAAATATGATAGGATTTATAGATATATTCCATCAGAAATAATTAAAATTTTAGTTATGTTATTATCCTTCCTAATTACAGTATATATATATTACTTGAACAAAAATAGTGAACCTTTAATTTTGATTAATTACTAAAAGTATACATAATAATATTACTTGAAACTTTAATATATGATAACCTAAATTATAAAAAATATATATATAATTTCATATTGCTATTTGTTAAATCAAATAATATTACCATTATTTTAATTATTAATATATATTTTTATTACATATAATTTTAAGAAAATGTAAAAAGACTATAAAATTTTTGTATTTTAATTTAATTTTCTTTACTAATTTTTTTACAATTATTATAATAATATAAAAGCTAGAAAAAAAAATTTAATATACATACTTATTAAAATTTCAGATTTAATTATTATACATGAATTTAAAAAATTAGAAGATTTCATACTTTTATTCAGGTAATGTAGTATAAATGAATTAATATTCTATATAAGCCAAGCTAGCTTAAATTAGCTTACAAGTTAAATATATTGAGCTGAACTAAGCTGCAGCTTGCAGTCAATTAAGCTTAGCTTATTCAAGTTAAGCTTTGACATAGCTTAACTTACAAGCTACAAGTTTGCTTATAAGCTAAATAATTTTGATTTTTTTTATTGACAATACAGATATGCTATGCAGAGATCAAAAATTTGTTCAGCAATTTACTTGTGTAAAAGTCAATATTTTTGGCTCAACTTGAAGTTATCTTAAGACTCAGCTCAAGGTAAGCTTAAAATAAACTGACTCAGTCATGCTAATTGAGCTGAGCTGACTTGAATTTTAGCTTAATTTGGCTCAAGTTAAAATGAATAAACAAAATTAGCAATTATGAAATCATAGATATAATTAAATTATTATTTTCTTATTTGATAATTTTACCTATAGTCTATTATTTATTATCTTTAGTATATATAATGGAGTAGTAGGACTTTCTAGAGTTCTACTCAAGATTATAAATTAAATAAAATGAAATTTATAGACTGTTAAATAAGTATTAATTATTAATCTATCAATCATCTTATAACTGATTAGAGTTCTAATCTGAGGATCAATGGATAGATACATTTTGATGATTATACATGGATTTAATCAATTAAAGTCAAGATTTTTTTTGAAATATCTTTAAATTCTATTTCAATGCACAATATAGTAAAATTAAAATCTATTTCAATTATAAAATAGAAAAGAAATTCAACTCAGATCAAAAATCTATCTGATCAGATAACAAATTCAATCCAAATTGAATTTCTCTTTTTTTTTATTATTAATAACACTCTTAAATTTATATTGAAATATGGTCTTAGTATATCTGAAAAAAAATCCTTACCTTTATTGATTAAATCCATATGTAAATTGCCAAAATATTCCTATTTATCAATCCTCAGATTGGAACTCTATAACTGATAATATATTAATATATATTTTTTTACTTTGATTTTTTAAGGGGTTTAAAAAGAATGGACAATGGGATTGAGATTCAGAAAAAAATATTTTTTTATGATAAATTCAACATAGATGAAACTGGTAAATCTTAAAATGAAAAAAAAAAATTTGTTTATATTTTTTTTTTATATATATTTTTATCTGAACTGTTATAAATAAAATTTATATATCACTGAAAAAGTTCACAAGAAAATGTCATTAAGTAATATGTAATGAAAATGCTTAAGTTATATAGTCAGATATGACATAATTGTAATGTTCTCTTGTAGATTGGTAAAACAATCTTCGTAAATAAATATACATCTGAATTGTTTTAACAATTCTTAAAAATCCTCTTCTTCCAAAATTTAAAAACATGTAATCCAAATAATAATCAGCTATAAAGGTAATTTAAATACTTTCAGTTAATTTTCTTACTTTTAATCAGTTTATTCTGTTCATTATAAAGTTTTTTACTTGGTTCTATTTCATTTTATTTTTTTAGGTTTTTAATTAAATATTTTATTTCTATTCGTTTTCTATTTTCATTAAAATCATAATTATTTATTCTACAACCTTTATGCTCCTTAATTTCCTTCTCCCCTCACAGTCTATTATAAATAATATTATCCAGAAGATATAATATAGATTTGCTAGTAAATTTAAAAATGATAAATTAATTAAATAGATTTCTGATTTAATAGTGTAATATGAAGTAAATATGCTCATCCTTTACGTTGCCATAGTTACAGGTAAAGAATTTTTCACACTGAATAATTGTTAATTATAATTATTTTATTCTGTATTATTATTAATGTCTAATACTGATTATTTTATCTTTTATTGGTTTATTTTCAAATACTTCTTAACACAAAGGGAAGTGACTTTATTAGTAAGATAAATTATGCATTTTTTGAGATCTTAGAAGAAATTATCATTCACAAGTACCAGAATCCTCAATTTAATCTATGAGTACATCATAGGATATTTGCTTTAGTCATACTAGCATTAGAAATTAATGCAACAATCAGTGATTCTATTGTTAACATTTGTATTCATATGACAAAAATTAGAAAATCATGTTAGTCCACTATCAACAGCTATAGCATTTGGAATTGTTGATGGTGCATCATATAATTTCACTAGCATGGAAGTATATTAACTGGAAGGAGGAATCCAAAATTTTTTAAAAAAAAAACTAATAAAAAAAAACATGTTTTTTAAAATTTAGGTATATTTGTGCAAAAAAAAATTGTAAATAGTTAGATAATCAAAGGAGAACTTGCTTATTATTATTTTTGGGTTTTATTAGGAAATTTTTCATCAAAATTTACATCATGTTATGAAAATGAATTTGATAATTTTGTTTTTAAATTAAAGCATTTATTGGATTTAGTGATGTATTAAATATTTCGTTATATATGGAGTGGGTGGCATATGTGGAAGCAAATTATTAACTGGTAAGAAATCCAAATTTTTTTTAAAAAAAGATAATAAATAAATATTTTTTTTAAATTTAGGTATATTTGTACAAGAAGAAATTATAGGTAGTCAGATGATCAAAGAAGGACTTGTACTGATTTAGCTTATTGATTTTAACCAGAAATAATAATAATGATATTGATTCTGAAGAATGTGATATTAAATGATTCTAAATTGGATGAATTGTCTTGTTATCACATTGATATAGAAAAAGAGATTCTTTACCAGTATAATTAGTACCATTACCGCCACTTTTGTTATGATAAACTTCTTATAAAACAAAATTCTGATCATTTTCCTTAAATTAAAGGACGTGTTTTTTCTTCACTCCCATTTGCACTTCTACTTTGGCCAAAGTTCAATTTCCTATCGTTATTTTAGTTCATTGATGATCTCAAATTCTAAAAAGAAATTGGGAATTGGTAAAGGAGTAAAGTTATCACTGCATGCTTTACATAGAACTTTTACTACTTACTATGCCAATAGCAGAGTGCCTTTTCCAGTTTTACAGCAAATGCTTGGGGTATAAAAGTGTGTGAACTACTGCTGGTTAATGGAAAAGTGTGTGGGATGGGTGTGATTGTTAGAATATTAAAAATTGATGCCAACCTTTAAAGGAGAAAATATGGAACATTACTTTTAAATCATGAAAAATTACATATATTAATAGATATGCATGATGATTATTTTATTCAAATGATGATAGATGGGATCCTCTTAGTAAAAATTCATTTTTAATTTATTTATTATTATTTTTTTTTTTTAAAAAAAAAAGAAAGAATAAATATATAAATATACGTATATATTCTTTACTGGTATACTCTGAACCACAAATATTCATTAATAACAAAATTCGTTACTATGAGATGAATAATCAATAATGTATATATTTTTTTGAAGAGAAATTGTCCGTGATATGGAAATCGCGTCTGGGGAAACGTCATACTGACAATAAGATAAGAAACTATTGTCATTTAACATTGAGACAATATCGCAATAAATTTGGCAATAAAAAAAATTCGATGGAGCTAATGGAGACCAGAATTTATTTCGAAATTTATCGATTCTTTCAATCTCTTTTTTTTTTTGATGGTTTTTTTTTAAAAAAAATTAGTAAATTTTAAGTTTAAATTTTAATAATTTAATATAAAATTTATGTGGGTGCACCCCATGATATGACATCATAAAAGTCAAAAATGGCATTCTTTAAATATTCTGATATAAAAGTGAACCAAAAAAAAGAAGTGTAGCAAGTTTCGAATAATACAAAAAGATACGTAAAATGTAAAGAATAAAATAATATCATCGCGCTCTTCATGCTCTTCTAACGAGCAAAAGAATAGAAACCCTAACTTAAGTAAAATTGTGCAAATCTTTCAAATTTATAATGCCAGCCAAATTACTACCCATGTTAATTCGTAGTTTTTAAAAGCCACCGAATAAAATCTAGTCGGTGCGCATATTGAATTTGTCTATACAACTCATTTCAAGGACTAGCTTAACGCATAAAAGCTTGTATGTTCGAAATTGATCGATAATCTCATTAACTCTCATCATGTCAGATATGATCAAGCAAAAATCTGAAGGAAATAATAAATTCTCATCTTTCGAAAATAAGACAAAAATTTCTGAGTGGTCATAAGGAAAAATAAAGATCACAAAAATTAATTTATGCCTGTCAAATAATTGCTTATCAAATAACTAAATATCGCAAAATTATAAATTAATTGGAAAATTCAGGAAAAAGAAAAAATCCAATAATAAAATAAATGAACTAAAAATATATATGCAAATCCTTATTAAAGGAAATAAATATAACAAATACAAAATACAAAAATCTATAATCTAAATTCACCAACGTTACTAATAGATGGATCCTATCGAATTAATTTTGCTAAATCTATTGCATCCCACATGTTTGTGGGAAAGATTTTGAATATTAAATCGTCTTTGGTGTGAGGTTTCAGAATATTTTGGAAATTCAAATTTCGTACTATGATGAAAAGGAATAGATAAAATTCAAAAATGTGTTCAATTTGATATGTTAATACAAAGCTGATAGTGAAATTAACACCCACACTAATATTAAAAATAGGATTACTTTAATTTCGCTTGTCGATCTATTTATCGTCTGTGAAAGAGAATTTTGAATATTTAGAAAACGACACGAAAAAATTATACTCATGTTTATTAGTTAATCGACTATGGCGTGAGGTTCAGTTAGAATTTTTTGGAGAAGTTTGGAAATTCAGATTCTCGTACTATGATGAAAAGGAATAGACAAAATTCAAAATTGTGTTCAATTTGATATGTTAATACGAAGCTGATGCTGAAATTATCATTCCGCTCTGATATTAACGATCCTTCAAAAATAGATGGCCTTACCAAATTAAGCATCCCACGTCATCTGTATCTTACCTTCAAAGATGACACTGATCCTCGTCCACAAAGTGCACGAAAATTTGTTTCAAAAATTTCCCCATAAATTCTAATTGAAATCTCACATCAAAGACAATTAACTAAAAACAGGAATATAAGGTTTTCATGTCTTCTTCTAAATGTTCAAAAATCCCGTTTAAGCAATTAAATTTGGGATGATAATGTTGTGTGATTGAGGTGATCCCCAATATAACTAATCAACGAAAAGAGTTGCATACGATTTAATTAATGTTCTGTGATGGAGAAAATAAATGACAAAGTTCAACTAAGGGCAATTTCCATGAATAAGAATACCTATATCGTTGTTGGGAAATATATACAATCTCCCTTGCCTATTTATGTATATTTCGTCGTTGTTGTTGTGTCATTTGGTATCAAAATAACCTGCGACATATAACTTCTACAATTAAAACAAAAAAAAAAACAAAAAATATGAGTATTAATTTTATACTTTCATTAATAAAATAATTGTTAATTAATTCAAGAACGTTACCTTGCTGCTATACCGCCTTTATTATTAAAATTATATTACGTGCTCCCATCCTTTGGCGGTTTCTTTCCTCTCGAAAAAAATTGCGAGCAATGATAAGAATGATAAGGTTTTTGTCGGTAACTGGTGATAAAGGAAGGAAATTTAGCATTTGCACGCATGTGGTTTGATCAGGTACATACTATGCAACTATATGCACTCATTTTGTATCACTTATTTTTCTGTTTTAAATTTTTATACAAAATTTATCACAAATAATCACGTCATATTCTTTTATTTTAAGTTTATATTCTCAGATAAAATTAAAACTTTTAAACGCGCTTGCAGTAAAATATCACTTCACGAGTTTTGAATTTTTTGATAAGAACGATACATTTGCTGCTTTATCAGTTACGCAGTAGATTATATCGTTATCAGTGAGAAAATTTTTTATCATGTATGATATTTAACAAGAATGGTTAGTGTTTTGTGATCAAGTTTTCATTATTCAAACGAAATTCTTTTTGTAAACTAATTGGGCATGGATTTTTGATTATGATAACCAAAATTCCGAACCTTTGGTTAGAGAGTATTCTATTTTAAATTCCTTTTTCGAAATGATAACACGTTACATTAATCTAGACCTAAGGTATTTCAGTTTGACATTTTTTTATTAACTTTTGTTTTGTTTACAATGTCTTATTCAAAAATTTTAACGCTCAAAATGTTCAACAAAAACAAGCATTTGCAAGAACTTCATGAGATGGACAGTTTACTAATTACTGAATTTTCTCAATATTCATATGAAAATATAAATGATAGTTATTCAGATACATCATTTGAAAGACAAAGGAGTTCTTTTGAACCACAAGCGAAGTCTAATGATGATAAAGGATACGGAGGATGGCCAAGAAAAGAAATATGAATCATTTTCAAAGTGGAAGACTAGGGATAACAGGACATTATAGAGCAAAGTGTTATTATTGTTTTAGAGAGTGGGCAAAGGGATAACCAGTTTAAATTAGAAATTCATTTGAGATGTGAATGTGTAAAATGTCCAGAGAGTATTGGAGAATACTGAGTTACAAAAGTCATTGATAAACAGAATAATTATCAACGGACTCAAGCAACCAAAAGAAAAAAATAGATTCAACACAAACTAATATAACAAGTTATTTCAAGAGTGATGAGTCACTTCCTCTTGCTGAACAGGATTTTTTTGGATCAAGCTCATGGGTAGCGGCTGGAATT
Source organism: Glomus cerebriforme (assembly GCA_003550305.1). Classification (NCBI taxonomy): domain Eukaryota; kingdom Fungi; phylum Glomeromycota; class Glomeromycetes; order Glomerales; family Glomeraceae; genus Glomus; species Glomus cerebriforme. The sequence goes on along the minus strand of QKYT01000086.1, from coordinate 76,224 downwards.
CCATTTTCTGTTATAGAAAATCCATTCGTTATTGAACTTTTTATGAGATTGAATCCAGCTTATATTCCTCCATCATGAATAGGTCGGATTTTAAAAGAAGAAGCGGTTAAAATCAAGAAAAAGATTGATAATATATTTATGTAATCGAAAATTAAGTAAATATTTATTGTGAAAAAATACTATTGTTATAAATCTCTTGTTATCTATATTTGGTTAGATTATTTAACAATTTACTAAATTTCTTACAATTTACAAGTCCAACTCATAATTCAACTCCAGATCGGCGTGAATTTCTTGTAGAATTAAACAAGGTTCTACTACTGAAGACTTTTTAGCCGATCAAGTAGTTGAAACAATTGGCCTGGAAAAAATTTGCAGCTTTGTAACTGATTCAGGAAGTAATTGCCATCGAGCTAGGGAAATTATTGGACATATCTATATGTAATAAATATGAAATGTGCTGTACATGCAATTGATCTGATTGCAGCTATTTTTATTAAAACATTTTATTTTTTTTAAACATTTTCTTGAAATTTTATATTCTTTATAAAAAAAAAAGGATTTTGTATTTTTTTTTGAAAAAAGTAATTTATCACTATGACCACCCTGTCATGTGATCTATTATATCATGTGACTTATACTATATAATAATTTGTCACCCCTGCATCACACCGTAGTTTTCCATTTTTACTATTTATTCTAGGAACTTGAATTTTTTTGATATGATAAATATTATCTGTCACATATTATTCATCATATGTTTAATTTTGCCCAAATTTTATAATGCTGGCCAAAATTACCTTATTTGGATATTAGGTAATATTACACAATCCAAAAAAAGCAATTTTATTTCTCTCAAAAATTGAAATTTTGGATTACGCAAGATTTGCAGATCATTTAATTTTGGCTAGAATTATAAATCATGTGACACTAGCAATTGTAATAAGTATTATAAATAAAAAAGTTTGTAAAATAATAGGAATTTGTGAAACAGATCTTATTTCACTACCTCTTTTATTTACTTTTTACCAAATATTGTTAAAAATAAATTAATTATAATTTAATATCATAAAAATTTTTCAAATTGGTAATTTATTATGATAGAAAAATTAACATTAATAAATAATATTTTAAAGTAATCAAAAAATAAAAAAAGTAAAAATATCTTTCTAAAAGTATTGAAAAAGATGAAATAATATATTTATGAAAAAATTATATATATAAAATAACAAACTAAATAAAATAATAAAATAATAGAAGGTATATATATTAAAGTTCAGAATTATTTTTAG
>QKYT01000086.1:22625-34336 GCA_003550305.1 Glomus cerebriforme | reverse complement strand
CCATTCGATTTGACTCATTGAGACGATTCGAATGAGCTATATTTCATGTTTTATGGATCAGTGTATGCCGAATTATTCAAATTTCCGCATTTTTCACTTTTTTATTAAATTTCAGTTCGAACCGAACCGAATTTTTCGGTTCCGGTTCCAGGAACTGAACCGAACCGAACCGGAATTTTGGCCGGTTTCAGTTCGGTTCCCGGTTCGAACCGGAACCGTTCGGAGCACTAATAAAAATTATCTAAAATAAACTATATATATGTAACAGATTGCATTCCTCTTGTACAAATGTATTTATAATATTTATTATTTTCATATATATATATTTTATATACTATATATATTTTATTTTTTAATAATTAATTTTTTTTTCTGATTATTATTAGTTATTTGAGTGAATATATAAATACAAAAAGCAATATTAGTAAGATTTTAATAATAACTAAAAAATGAATAATAAAAATAACTATAATAATAAATTAACTTTACTATAAATAAGAATTTTAAATAAAATATTAAATAACAAATTTTAAACATTAAAAAACTTTAAGATTTATTTATTTTTTTTTATTTATATTCTAAAGAAAAATATTTATATTATACTTCTCTGCTAATTAATTACATTGTATTTTAATAAATGGATTAATTCACTATTTATTATAAAATTACTATGAATTAATTATATCTATTAAAATATAATTTAATTAGTAATTCATTAATTTGCAGAGAAGTATAATTCATACTATTTTAAAGTAAAATATTTACTTTTCATATATATAATAATCAAAATTAGAGGTATCTTCCATAATGTTTCTAGTAAGATTGCTTGATAAAACTAAGGAATTTAGCAAATAGATGAAATAACAAAATATTGTAATTTGATAAAATTATATTAAAATCTTATTAAAAAGGTAGCAAAATTTAACAAAAGGTAAAACCAGTCAAAATTTATTATAAATGATAAAACTGATAAAACTCTGTAAAACTATAATGTAAGATTTTAGAAGAGTTTAGATAAGCAATCCTAGTTTCTAGTTTTTTCAAATATTATATTATTCTTATTCTGTAAAATTAAATATAATGTAGTCTCAGAAATCAGATAGAAAATCTACTAACTTTTTAAGATAAATTAAATCAAATATTAATATGTTATTAAATAAAAAAAGTTTTGAAATATTAGGCTATAAAAAATAAATTTATATATTAATATTAATATAAAAATTCTGTAAATTAAAGATAATAAATAATCCTAAAATTTACTCTTAATATTTCAAACTGGTTCATTAATACTATTGGAATATCTGCCTTTCTTGATTCAATTTCTTTATATATTTCTAAAGAAAATTCTAGTAATAACTATTGATTTTCTTATTAATAATATTAAGAAGTTTATTTTTTAAATTATTTATGCTTCTATTAATTTAAAATTAATTTTTAAAGGATAGCCTACCTTTAAAAATAATTGTTATTTTTGCATAGTAAATTTTATAAAATAAATAGTAGTTTTCTTATATGAGTTTATCTTATATAAAAATAAAATAACAATCTTTTAATTTTTTATTTTTTAATTATTCAAAATTAAATATGGATAAAAATTCTATATAAAAAGGTCATTTATGATCTATTGAAGAATTTAAAATTTATTATTAGTTATATATTTAAATTTTTTTTTTTAAAAAAAAAAAAATCAAATAAATAAATTTGAAGAAAAGAGAGATATATTTATAGAATTATTTTTTTTTACCTGTATTATTTTTTTTTTAATTTAATATATTGTATAAAATAATCATTAAAAAAAAATAACTAAGAAATTCTACTGAATTTTAAAAATACAATATATTTGTAGAATTGTTTTCTTTTTCAAAATTATTTTCTATTGTAAAATAATCTATCTAATTAAAAATATTTGTAACGTTTAGATTAACTGTATAAATAAATGCTTTAAAGTTGTATAACCTAATCACATTACATTACATATTGTTTAAAAAACAATTTTATTTCCTACGAAAATTGGATCAAATGGTAGTACAAGATTATACAAAATTTCAAAAAAGAAAATTGATGTGCATACACATAATTCTGGCCAGAATTAAATAAAATTTAAAACCTGTTGTAAAGCAATGGGCAGCAAACTAGTTATTAATTAAAAAAAAATTAAGCCAAACTTTGCAATCTTTTACTTTATAATCTTTATAAGATTAAAATACTGTATAATATTAATACAGGTCTTTTAAAAGATCTAATAATTTTAATGTGACTTTTAATTCATTTTTTTAAAATATATCCTTATAATTTTTATTTAAAATAAAAAAAAATAGATAAATAAGTAAAAAATTAAAAAAAATTTAAATAATTAAATTAATAAATTTTATCTTTTAACTTTATTGTTATTAAGTTTTTAATTTTTTCATTATTTTAAGTTTGTGATTTTTTTTCTGAAATATATAGAAAATTTTTTTCTTTTATTTATTTATTAAGTAAAATATAAAAATTTTTTGCTATTCTAGATTTAACTTTAACCATTTGTTAAATTTTATACCAAATTCAATTTAAGAGATATTTATAATCTTTATGATTATCTTTTATAATATTATTATCATTTTACCAGTTTATTTTTAATTTATCAGTATTATTATAAAATGTTCTATATATTTTAACTAGTATACTTTTATTGGATCCTGCCATCTTACAGGAAATAAATGGTAAGGAATTTCTTCTAAATTTAGCTATATAGCAATTTTAAAAATATGTTAGTATATACTTCATTATCAAATTATTTTATACAATACTATAAAAAGAAGAAAAAATTAAAAATTATTGTTTTTAATTTTTCCCTTTTATATGATATGTATTGAAACAACTACTTCTGGATTTTTGTTAATACATACTTTATTAATAATTCTGATACTTGAAGAATTTATATAGCCTTTTATAAGGCTATTTATAAACTCTTCTCTTTATATTATTATCATATCAGTCATAAATAAATGACAATTATAATATGATATTTATTATTTTAAATTTTTATCTATTTTTTTAAATATTTGAAAGCTAAAGAATATCTTTTTTTTAACTGGTTCTATTTCTTAACAGTCACCAGAAATATCACATGCAGATTATTTTTAAATTAAAATTAATTTTGTGTAATGTTGATCAGACCACTTCATTTTGTAATGAGTCGTTAAATTTCAAACTATCACGTTTATGTAAATTACAAAATTGATAGATTGTTATATGTTCTATCAACTTTTATCATTAAATTTTTTTTTTGTGTATGTAAAAATTTTTTTTATATTTAACGAAAATACTCCTTAAAAATGGCCATTTTTCAAGATTCAAGTTGAGGTAAAAGGAGAAGTACTTTTTTAACAATGAATATATATGTAAATTTACAAGAGAAAATAAATTTTCTAAGGTTATAAAGGTGGTTATTTAGACAGTTTTTACGTAAAAGTTGAAAAAATAATTTTTTAACTATAACAAAGAACTTTTATAAACCGAATGCAAGAAAAAGAAAAATAAAACATATCTTTTTTTTGGTAAATTCTTATATTTATAACTCATTATAGTTTGTATAATATTGTTTTTAGATTATATTTTCACTAATTTTTTTTTCTTTTTCTAGATACACAAAAGAATAAGGGTTATTAAACTATTGATGCACCACTCCTTTTTTTTGGCGACTTGTAAGTTTTAAACAAATTTTCTTTGCATGNACTGCTTTAATTATATTAAATTTATTGTTTTCATATATTAAATATATATTTTTTAAATTACTATAGTATTGAACAATAAATATATAGGTTGATTTGTTTATTTTCTGTATATTTAGCTTTTTTTCTGTAATCTGATTTTTTTTTATGTATAGATCAAATAGTACTAAAGGGTAAATGGATTTCTTCCTTTTTAATTTAAAAATTTATTAGGTTTTTTTCGTTAGCTAATTTATTTTTCTTAATATAAGATGATTAAAATATTTTAATTATTTTCATTATTTTCGCCAAAATTTTTTTATTAATCCTAGTTGTATTGNATTAATTAATTATCTAAAATAATAAAATTTTTATTATCATTTATCTATCATAAAATTATCAAAAATTTTATCATTTATCGGGTGTAAAAAAAAATTTTAATGTTTTTTAATTTTTTAATATATTTATACATCTACAGTACTTCTTCGGATCCTCATCCTCTTCCCTTCTTCTCCCCCTTCCTCTTCCCCTTTCATTTTCACTTTCTCTTTCTTCTCTTGTTTCTATTTTTCTTTCCTTTTTCATTTTAGCAATATCAGCAACTGTAACACGCTTAATATTTCTTATTCTTCTTCCAATAGTTGTATATTTTTCTGTCAAAAGAATTTCTTGATTTACTATTGTTTGCAACCTTTTAATACCAATTTCATANGCAGTAACTAACTGATCAATTCCTTCATTATTTAAATTATTACAGAATTCAAATACTGGATTTTCAAAAGGATTTTCATATTCAAAGGCGTTAACTAATAGATGTACAAGCTCCCAAATCTTCTCCTTTCGAGATTGAACATTATGTGGCTTAGAACTTTGAACATAATCACCAATGTAATCACAAATTAACATATCTGTCCTCTCTTTTTCTAATTGTNTGGCTTTTATTTTTAATTTCAATTCTTCTGTATCTGTAGGAATTCTTGTTACATTCTGCTTTACAAATTTTACTCCAAATGTTTCCAGCGCCTCATCATATGCAAAGAAATGTTCAGGACTTGTTAAATTAACAGATGATACTATACAAAGCATTGCACGAAGTTTAGAGTCATTTTCTATACAATAAAGATGGTATGTTACGGATCTAGCATAGTTTGATTTATCAGCGACAGGAAATAATGGAGAAAAAGCTTTTAAACTTTCATGCTGTAAATCAAATATACCCCATCGGATTTCAAACCAATGTGCACACCAATAACTAGCCCACTGAAAATATAGGTACCAAACTTTTATAAGTTTATTTTCTTCTTCTAAAATATTATCTAATGTCTGTATTTTTGTTTTTGCATACAAATGAATCGCCAGTCCAACAGCTGCCCAAATTAATTCCAGTACTTTTGAAGTAGCCCTAAAATCTATACACTTTTTCAACTTATCTAAAAATCGAACACCTAATATTCCTGCCATATTAAACAAACCATACCTTGAAAATATAGTTATCAACACAGACATCATATCTTTATTGGTATGCTACTGCCCAAGTATTATTTTTGTTTTGTTATTTGTTTTACAAAAATTGATACCACGTCTAAATATTGCTTCATCAGCAACAACATTAATATAACCATTATTATCTATACCAATTTCATTTGTATACATCTTTAGGCATTTGTGTATGGCAAGATCATTTGATGGGGGTCTCCTGCATTAAGAATTATGACATTTGGCAGTGNAAAATTACAACCAACTTTAAAATATGTCATAATTTGATTATGTATATTACTTTCATCAAAATCTGATTGGTACATAAAATTTTCACTAAAGGCAAGTAATTTTTCAAAAACTAAGTTAAAGGTACAAAATGTTTGTTGTGAAAAAAAATTTGATCCAAAGAGTTGTTGCTGATCTTGAATTATTTCTTGTGCTTCTAAAATTTCAGGTGATTGAAGTAATTGATATTGAAATAGCATGCGTAATATAGCATGTGAATTACCTCTAGTGACATTAAAGATATTTCCATATCCGAATGTTGTTTCTTTGAAATCCACATTGTCTATAATTCCAAGATTTCAGATATTTTCAGTATGAAGAATTCAATTAGTTGGATCTACTAAAAGAGCACAAAATTTTTCCAAATTATGTTCATATCTTTGAGTATAACTAGTGATATTAACTATTTTTAAGATTTCCTGTAAAGATGACAAAAGTTTTGGCTCACGACAGAGACTTGCCATTGTTCGAGACAACCAGATTTTCCACCTTTTAAATGCAATATTCAAAATTATTGAAACAAAAAAGGTAATTTGTTTATTAATAATTTCATAATTTAAAGATTTTGGCTGTTGTTCACAATGCTTTTTTCTTTGATCTATAACTTTTTTTTTTGCTTCATATAAAGTTTTTAAAAGACCATTATAGAATTCTACTAGATATAAGGGAAATGATGCATGATACTCTTCTATTGTAGTAGGTGATTCAAGTGATTTTTTATGAAGTTTTAATTCTTTCTTTACAAGAATTATTAAGTAGGCTAATGTTTCTCCAAATTCAAAAAAATTTCTTGGTGTAAGATTCTTTGGATTTAGTTTTTTACATGAATCATAATTAAATTTTGTTAAGACAAGAATAATAAGAATAATAAATAAAGAAGGTACTTCAGTTTTTGTGTTTACTAATAATGATATATCTAATGTATTATCAGATTTTTTTTGATTAAGTTGATTAATGGTATATACTAAATGTGTTAAAACTTTTTTTTGCCACATTAATTTTTCAGAAGATGCAACATTAAGAATCCAATATCCAATTGCTTCCAATGCTTCTTTGGTATCATTTTTATGATGTGANATATTATCACAGTTTGGATCTTCTTTTACACCTCGCCCAACACGTTGGTAAATATGCCCACCTTTTTTTTCATAGCAAATCATACATATATATCATGCATATTTACTTGATTCTGTTGAAATTACAAGAGGGTGGAGTTCTTGTAAAGCATCACATTTTTTTTGTCCAATACAGGAGACTTGAATATTTTTACCCATAACCATATATGAATGATATACACAATTCTTATCCCGGCTAAAAAAAAACTTGTTTTTATTACAAAATAAATAACGGCGGCGATGAATAATGCTTTCAGTATAATCTTTGGTCTACTTTAAATTTGATACATATAGTTTATTTTATTCATACATAAAATGTGTATAACATACTCCTAAATTTTTAATTGAAAAATGCTTTTTTTCAATCTCTTCTTCATCAATTTGCCACATATCAACCATTTGCCAAAGATGCCTTAAATTTGTTGTTGAATTACATTGTTGAATTTTACCTTCAAATATATCAATTATAATACATGNACTTAATTNATAGTTGTCTTTTACTTGGTCAACAATTTCATCATACTCTTCATCAGATTCTGACTCCAAAAAATTACTTTCTGTATCACTTNTCATATTTTCATCATCTTCAGAAATATCTTGTTGAGTAAATTGTTTAGCCTTTGCAAGCATGTTGAAATCTAATTCAAATAAAGATTTATTATTATTATCTCTTTCTGTATCACTTAAATCCCTATAATTACTATAATATTCATTATCTTCTATTAAATTTTCATATTCACTATAAAAATCTTNNTCCCNNTCAATAAAATCTTTCTNTAAATCTTCATATTCACNATAAATTTCNTCATCACCTACCAAGTTTTCTTCTAAATTATCATTTTTTGCCAGGTCCATCATTAAATGAACATTTAATAAGTTTAAAAATCTAAAAAAAAAGTTTATTTTTAAGTTTTACATAAAAAAAATATGTATATTTTTATTAATTTCATACCGTATTTAGTAAATTCTAAAGTCTTACCTATTTTTTGTTACTTTTAATAATAAAAGGTATGTTAATTTCCAAGAAAGATCCAAGTCAGGTATTAAACACTATATAAAAACTTTTTTAATAAAATTGTAGTAGCAGTCAATATGTTTCACTTTTTTCATTTAAGTTTGATCGTCATATTATATAAACATTAAACTTATATTTTTTAATTTTCGCAAAATTTAGGCCGGCATTATAAATTTGGCTAGCATTACAAAAATTTCGGCCGGAATTATGAAGTATTGATCAGTAAATTTGGCCTGATTTAACTAATTTTGGCCAACTTTAATTATATATATATATAATATACATTTAATGATAATACTGCACCAGGGCCACTCTTTCCCAAAAAATTCTGACCAAATTTTTCATGAAACAAAAACACATCCTGGAGGCTTCGTTCACTATGGTGACAGCCTTCAGGGTCTTAAGTAAAAATGCTCCTCTTGTTATTTAACATTTAATAAAATAGTTTAGGTTGTTTGCATTTTATTATTTTTAAATACACCCACAATTTTTATTTTACAACTCTTGGATAACGACCTTTAAACGATACCTCTGGAAGCGCTTAGTATTCTTAGCTTGCCAGCTTTGCACAAATTTTTATCTCTTCGGAGTCAGAAAAGGGAAGTAATAAAAAGTTTTGTAGGGAAGAGAACGATTTTACTTAACTGTGGGTTCTTGTGGACGAACTATTTGCTACGGGTTTGGAGGGGAAGAATATTTTCTTTTGAAGTGTAGTTTGGTGTTTTTCCTAGTGTACTTTACTTTAGGTTTTTTGCTGCTAGATATAGTGGTTTTTCCTAATTTTATTTTCTTTTTGTTTTTGTTTNGTTTTATTTTTTATTTTTATTTCTTTGGCGTAGTCTTTGGTCGTTTTTTATTGGTATTTTTCATTTTCTTTTGGGNGATGGGGGGTACTGGAAAAAATGATTATCTAAGGCTAGTTTGGTGTAACTTATTGTTTGTTTGGTCCTAAAGGAGTTGTTTATTTTTAAGGAGAGTGACGTGATGATCATTGGGTTTTCTAGTGATGTGTCACAGATGGTTACGTGGTACTGATTAAATATCGATCTGAATGTTTATTAATAAGTTTTCTAGTTGATGTATTTCACAACCGAGACAATGAAGGTATCTCCTGGGGGACATGGAAGAATATCTGTATGCTAATCGGGAGAGTCCCGCTAGTCAACCTCTTTTTCTAAAATTTGTTTCAAGAAATGCAATATCAGTTGACAATTCAAAAATTTTATAAATCTCCATTGGATCATGCTTTCTTGGGGTCACACCAATTTTTGGGAGTGATTTTATCATGTATTATTCCTCTTGAGGTTTGGAATCCATAGGAGGAGGGTATCAATATCATTTATAGTAGGGGATGATCAGACTGGGCTATACTACTCATTGTGAAGTATATGTTTGGTTAAGTTTAGTAGTATATCTTTATCTTAGTATATGATTAGTTTTACTTTTATGTATTATGTTTTAGAGTGAGCACTTGGCAAGATCAGTAGATCTTTCTCTTATCCTTAAACTTAATAAAAAGTTTGAATTTAAATAAAAAAAAAAATGATAATACTGCGTCACAGTTTTTTTTTACTGAACCTTAATGAAAAAACTTATCTTTATTATATTCATTAAGATATTGGTAAAAAAATTTAATAAATTTAGTTTGACTACTTAAATTCTAAAGTTCTATTTAAATTCTTTACTATAGTTTTTATAAAATATTATAAATACAAGATATATTTTATTTTAAATAATTTAAAAACAAAATTTATTGCTTTAATCTTCATCTGTTAAAAGTATTTTTGATAAAAAATTAACTAATTTTAAAAAACTATTGAAAGTTTAAAGAAAACTTTTAGTACTTTTATTATGCATTAATATATTAGCAAAATATGTACTTTAGCCATAATTATTAATTCTAGTAAAAATACAAAAGATATTTCAAATCTATTAGTCTTATAAGTATTATTAAAAATAATAATATCATAAAATTGAATATAAATTATTATAAATTCATATTATAGTATTAAAAAAAATTTCTTTTAATATTACTCATATAATAGAAACCTTATAACCAGTATAATAAAGAAAAAGAATTTTTTCTTAAACTTCAAATAGAATTATTTGTTCTTTAGATATAAATTAGTAAGATTTTTTTAAAATCATGGAATAGTTATATTCTAACATGCAAAAATTAAGTACCAAAGGTCATTACTTAAATTAAAAAAAGTATAGATTGTAAATGAATAATTATAATACTGTAAAGTTCAGTTTTTTTTAATTGAACTATTTAAATTTTTATTAGAGAAACTTTCTTTATTGCAAACAATTATTTTTTTATATATTTGTCTTATGACATTCTTTTCAGTTTTTTTTAAATGAATTTAAAAATCTTGTTATTTTACATATGTTTTAATTGCAAAATATAGTCTTCTTCAAAGAAGTAAGTATTGCCTTTATTTAACTCTATATAAGTAAATATATTTTCAGAAAGTTCAGAAGATTTAGAAACTAAATTATATTTATAAATTTTTTGATAATTTTTTTCTATTAAAATAGAAACAATTGTAAAAAAAATAATGGCTATATAAAGAGATAAGATACTTGATTTTATGCTTTGATTATTTGAAAAATTTTAGGTAAAAAATCACTTTATGTAAATATTAATACAGTAGTATGATAGATAACAGACAATTATTATTTAAATAAATAATGTATAATATGATATGATATAATAAATAAATATATCATGTAAAATTTGGAAGATACAGGATAAATAATATGTACTATCTGAAATAAATTAAGATTCTTATAATTTTTTATTAAATGACTATTGCCAAAAAAAAGGTTTGTCTAAAACTGTGTTCAATTATGTGATTTAAAATAACTTAAATGTTAAATATTTTGTAAACTAAAATTAATGTAAATTTGAAACCTATAGGATAAATGTATTTTAACATACTCTGCAAGATTACTTAAGTTAAAAAAGTTGATTTTGAATAGTGTTTTTAACTTTACATATGAACAATTAATTTTTGCTGATTATATTTAAAAATGGATAAATAAATTTTAGAAAATATGAAAAAAGTCAATTAAATAAAAAATAGTATTCTAAACCTCATTAAGTGTTCTAAATAAACTTGTAGAGTGAGCTAAAATATATTTACCATATATTTAAAAGGTTATATAGATTGAAAAAAGTTTTATTTAGAAAAAATAATTTTTTTTCAAATCATATGATTGAACATGACTTGTCTAAAGTAAAGATGAACTCATGTAATTAAAAAAATATGAAAAGTATAACATTAAATTATAAAGTATGACAAATAACTTCTAAAAGAGAATAACATATAATAAGTATTTCTATCTAATAACTCAACTTTTTATTTAATAAAAAGTTAAGTCTTTTGGATGATTATTTTTTAGAAGTTGCTTAAAACAATCCTATAAACTATTAGCCAAAATAATTATAATTACTTTTTACTTACTTTCACTTTAACCAAAAAATACCTAAATTATAATTTACTAATTTTAATATTTTGTGTTTGAATATTAATATAAAAAATATATAAATATTATAAAAATTTTTATTTTACTAAATAATACTTTATTGCTGTTTTCAATTTAGTACAACTAGCATTTTTTTAAGTTGTAATTAGTATTGTTAAGTCCAAGCTGGACCGAACCAGACCGAACTGGACTGATGGGGTCAGTCTGGTCTGACTTGAAAGTTTTTCAAGTTGTGGTCCGGTCCGACTTGAAATTTCAAAGTTGCAGTTTGGTCTGACTTAAAAATTTCAAAGTTGCAGTCCAGTCCAACTTGAAGTTAATGGAGTTGATAGGGTTGATGAGGTCGATAGATTGATGATTAATTTTGCAAATATTACAAATCATTATACTATATAATATTTATTAAAACATTTATAAATGTAATTTTATTTGTTACTTTGCAATTATATAACATTTATATATTATGTAATATTTATATGCACTAAAAATATAAACTAAAAAATATAATCACATTTATATTTTCTAATTATCTAATATTGCTATCCAAATACATACATGCTTTTATTGCACGATAACCTAATCTGTTTCTTCTTTTGCTAATCATTATCCTAAACTCAAGATGCCGATTTCTAC
>QKYT01000086.1:0-21570 GCA_003550305.1 Glomus cerebriforme | reverse complement strand
AAGAAAAGGAAGGAAACAGCGTTAGTAAAGTTTGAATGAAAATGGAAAAAGAACAAAAATGAAAAAAAAAATTCAACTTTACCTGTATTCCTGAAGAAGCCCAACCGAATTCCTAAAAAAAAAAGAGAATGAAAAAGGAAAATTAAAAAAAAAATGGCTAACCTAATTGACTATAATTATTGATCAACCCCATGGTCTGGTCCAGCTTAGCTTGCATCGATCTGACTTGTAAATTCAAGTCACAGCAGTCCAGTCTAATCTGACTTAAATAATCCATCAGTTCGGTCCAGTCCGACTTGAAATTTTATCAGTCCAGCTTGACTTTGGTCTTAAGTCGGACCAAACTGGACTTTTAACAACACTAGTTGTAATACAATAAGAAAATTGATTTTTAAGTTTACACATGATAATAAACCAATAAAATTATATTTGTACATGTATTAAACAATAAGAAAACATTGATAACTAATGAAATTGTTGGCATCATATGATTAATTTTGAACAAAAAAAATCTTTTAAAAAATATAAACTACTTAATATGCTTAAAAATCCTATAATACATAAGTAAAATTGTTAATAAATACTTTGTCTAGCTTTGTAAAATCAATAAAACTTTTTATTTTAAAAGTTTAGCTTTTTTTTATGTTAAATTATTAAAAAAAATATTTTTTAAAGTAGAAATCAAGAAAATCTACAAAACTTTATAGTCTGAAAATATCTCTTACTTAGTAAATATTATATTTATAACTTTGTAAATATATATTTTATTATTAAACTTTTGAATAATTCAGAAGAAATCATAAGAAATCAGGTAAAATAAAAAAGTTTTATTAGAAACTTTTGTAAAAAAATAAAGGAAATTGAAGTAATCAAATTAGATTTCCTTTTAGTTACACAATCAGACTGGTCACACTAAATTGAAAATGGCAATAAATATAACTTGTCAAGTAATTATACTATTAACTTCAAAGTTTTACTAATTTAAAGTATATTATTTAAATAATTTACAACTTATTTTAAAAGATTTACAAGTTTTTATGTATTTTAAATGACTTTTTGAATTAATCTTATTAATAACTTGTACTTAAAACTATATTATTTGATAGTTCTTATTTTTAAAAAGTTATGAAACTAAGTTTTGTTCAAATTTCATAAATTAAAGTTCAATTTAATAATTTTTGCTATGATTTTCATATAATCACATGATTTGATATACTAATATTAAAATAATTATTATATAGCAATATTTATCAGAAAAAAGAAAAATTCTGCTTATCAGTTATGATAATATCAAAAGTTTTAACTTTAAATTTCCAGTCTTTACTCTTTCACATTTTTTTTAAAGCTACAGTATATTTACTTTGTTGTGAAAAATTTATTTTCGTCTAGACTCTTGTTCTAGACCTCCTCTTAATCAGTTTCAGCCTTATTATAGCACATTGTACTGTAATTTTACAAAAACATTCTTTTCTATGGCTTTCTTTTCCTATTGCTCTTTTTTTTTCTTTTATATTATGAGTATTAAGGTAAAGTTTTTTTTGTTCTTTAAATAAACGTTTTATTTTTAAATCCCGAAGGTCTAGAAAAAAGAATCCTGAACTGGGAACTGGGAAGTTTAGGATCTAAATGAAAAAGACAAAAAATGATTTATTAATGACACGTGATAATAATCAATAACGTGCAGTATTTAATGATAAATACGCGAAATTGACGCGTCTCACTCTGAAAGATTCTTATAACCTTATGATTTATTTCGCATGTTGAACATTTTAATCAACTCGTATTTAAAAAAACTTTTACGCGCAGGATGAAAGACAAAAACAAATATAAGGCGCCTTCGGTTCGAAATGGACCCATGACCGAATCATATACGTATTACTCTCCGACACCAAAAACACTAATGAAGACAAAGGAACCATGCATTCTTGGCGTCGACGAGGCTGGTCGAGGTCCAGTTCTTGGTCCTATGTGTTTTGGAGTTACATACTGCTTAATTTCCGAATATGAAAAGTTGATAGACGAGGAATATAAAGACAGCAAAAAGTTAAATGAAAATAAAAGGGAGCTATTACTTCAACGTATTATATGTAATCAAGATAATATTGGATGGGGGGTACGTTCTTTATCGCCTCAAGACATTTCAGCAAAGACTATACGGGATAACATAAACCTTAACAAACAATCTCACATATCCACTATACAGCTAATATGTGATGTTATAAATACTGGGGTAAATATTAAAAAAATTTGTGTTGATACAGTTGGACCACCAGAAAAGTATAGGAAGTTACTCGAAGCAAAATTTCCCCAACGAGAAATAATTGTTGCGAAAGCTGCTGACGATAAGTTTCCTATCGTTAGTGCGGCAAGTATTTGCGCTAAAGTAACTCGTGATCATATATTAAGAGATTGGAATTTTATTGAAGAAAATTTAACTGACCCCGACTTGTACAAATATGGTTCTGGTTATCCTAATGAAAAAACCAAACTATGGTTAGAAAGAAATGTAAATCCGAATCTTTTTGGTTTTTATCCTTCGATTGTAAGATGGCATTGGAAACCTGCAAGGCAAATTCTCTATGACAAAGGCTTGATTTCCTTTAATCAAATCGATAACCCTACTTGGCCTGGCCTTGAAGATATGAACGATGATAATCAATTAACATCAATTAAAAGAAAAAGATCGGTTATTAAAAATGATATTGCTCATACTAGGACAAAAACCGGTACAAAGGATACGAACAACGGTGAAAAAAGAAAAAAATCAATTAGAAGAGACTCATCTATACCTTCAATTAGAGAATATTTTGCGAAAAAGTGATCCGATTATACTTTGGAAGTGATTGATAACATTTTAATAAAAAACCTATTTACAGAAATTTAAATAATTGATTTAATGAATATCAAATTAAATTTATTCATTATTTTAATTGAAAGTTCGTAATTCCTATTATGTTAGTTAAAAAATTTAGTTATTACAAAATTAATTTAGTGATTAAATATCGTAACCATTTGCACCACGATTCTTCACGTTCTTTTTCCCTTTCTTATGATGTTTTTTAACAGATGATAAACTCACACCAGATGGAGGTGAACCTCCATCAATTAGTTTTCCGCCATCATCAAGTTTACCATGAATAGGATAGAATTTAACTCTACTAAATTCACCAGCATATTTCCCTTTAATTTTTGGTAATAGTGCTTGATTGCCAAAAAATGATTTATCAAGTGCCTGAGATTTCTTACTAATATTTACTTGGTTTGTAAAAGATTTTGATATATCGTCATCCAATGTTATAGTGGATGAAGGCTGTAACGTCATTTTCTTTTTTGTTTTTGTATATAATTTCAAATTATGTAATTCCACGTTGAATTCCTCCGGGGATATTTCAGTTAGTGGTGGATGACAAAATGGAAGTTTACCCTATATAAAAAAACTAATCTTGAGAAAAAAAAAAAATAATAAATAAAAAGAATTTGAAATTTGAAATGAATAATACATTAACATAATCCTTAAGTATGTAACGTGCTGCTCGTGATTCGTCAAGATTCCCGTGCCCCGATTTCGTGAATCCTCTCGCGCCTAATTATTATTATTATAATAATAAAGAATCCGTTATTAAACGGCATTTATGTGATCACCTTGCTTGAATAGTCAACATTACCTGCATATGCAACCAACAATTCTTCTGCTGTTGGTATACCATTCCCACCTTCTTCTGGTGATTTAGTACGAATTTTGATACCATAAATAACTTCAAGGATGGATTTGGGTATTCGTTGCGCAACTAATGCCACAGGACCAGTGTGTTCTCTTAATTGATCAATCGGTAACACTCCATTACAGACCATATCGGCATTTGTAGTAGCAAAATTTGGAAATACTAATCCAGGACAATCACATAATATTAATGAAGGTGAAAGATGAATGGTTTGGAAATGCTTGGTTTTTCCCGGAGTTGATGAAACAGAAACTCGTTTTTCTCCAAGTAAAGCATTTATTGTCGAGGATTTACCAACATTTGGATACCCAACCAAACCAATTGTTAGTTTCTTATCCGGATCAGCAGAATCTTTTATGGGAAGGCACCGTTATTAAAATAAAATTGCTTAATTTAATTATTAATTTTATATTTGAGATGTATACCTTTAATGTCTGGAGCTTCAGCAACTAATAAAGAAACTAAGTCGGTAGTGGTTCTAATACGTGCTTTTTCATTATTGTCAACATTGTGATCAGTGTGTTCAGAGCTTCGTGAATTATTTGATGAATGTTCGGATGCATCTTTATCTCTGTCAATTAGCGATAAAATATTTCCATCAGAAAAATTTCCCACATTCTCCTGTTAAGTATGAAAATAAAATTAATATATTTGTCGATTTAGAATTTAAGAATACGAAATGTTCATTTTACATTTTTAACAAAACATCTTCCAGCATCAATATCATCATGAGATTCAGGTGTATTAATATTGTCACCGGCTGTCACGTTCAATTGTTCTTGGTCTAGCCTCTCTTGTGCCAGAACAGCAGAAAAGAAAATATATCGAATATCTTGCGAATCGAGATAATCTGCCCAGATACGTCTTATTAAATATAGCATAATAAACACCATAAATTTTTTTGAATTTCACACTAGTCACTCAACCGAAAATAATTTCAAGTTTGCTTCTACCTAAATGATTTATGATCATATAAGGTTTTCTTGTTCACACACCTTTGATTATCACTTAATAAATCCGCTTTATTAATTAATAATAAATTTTTCTTTTTTTTATCAACCTCTTTGACATATTTTTCCAAATCCTTTGATCGAAAAAACAATGGATTTCTTGCATCAACGATTTGTACCACCAAATCTGATCTTTCAATTACGCGCCATAATTGACGCCATACTTCTAGATTACGTTCAAATGGTGTTAAAAGAAATTCATCTTGCTCTTGGAGACTATTAATGATTGATTACAAAACAATTATTAATCTTATTCTAAGCATTCAAGCATTTAGATTATTGCTAATTGCATACAATGCTAAATCACGTCTCCACTGTAAAAATACATCTCTTTCATTTCGCTCTAATTGGCTAGGTGTAGTGGTTTTATCCCATCTTGGCCTAATAAAATCAAAATTATAAAATTAATAACAGTTCAAATTAGAAAATATTGTTTATTTATATGATATACCTTCTTGGTATTACTAGTCTGTCTATATTAGCTTTTTGTCTTGCCAAAACTTCTTTCTCCTTTTCAGCACTCAGAAGAAAAGGATTATGGTAAGTGTTTGTTACCACCTTGATGTTTAACCTCTCTATAAATAATGAGTTAATTATAATTCTGAGTCATTCGGTTTAAAATATTGGATTATTCCATATTACCTTGCAATTAAGCATTAAAAGAATGACAAAAAAATTACCGGCGGTAAATTGAGTTCCTGCCAATTGAGCTGTACTCAAAAATTCATCCAAATCACGCTGTTGAGTTATGGATTGTAATTTTGTCCAACTTGCCCCATCATCCAAATTTGTAGTATGCTATTTAACAAATACTTTAAATTTTGTTCTATACGTTCAAATTCAAATGAGAATTATTAATTATAAATACCAAGGAATTATCGCCGTCTCTTGGTCTTGTGTTCCCTTTAAATCGATCTCTGATAATAGCTTTTCCAAGACCTGTATCTTTCTTTGATTTTGGACGCATTATTTCACTAAATTCAACAACTCACAAAGGGAATAAGTTTTTTTTTTTTTTTCGATCTAAGAATTCAAAATTCTTTATATGTTTACAGATAGTTGTGTAACTTAATTTGTCATTTTCTATTTCTAGTTAAC
Organism: Glomus cerebriforme; assembly: GCA_003550305.1. NCBI lineage: Eukaryota > Fungi > Glomeromycota > Glomeromycetes > Glomerales > Glomeraceae > Glomus > Glomus cerebriforme. The sequence continues at coordinate 15,740 of QKYT01000086.1, read as the reverse complement.
ACAAAACGTTTTGTAATTTGTAATCGAAAATTTCATTACTAATTAAAATATAGTTCGGGAAAAAACACGAAGTTTTAGGAAGATGGTTTCTTTGAAAATTTTGCCAATTCCGAGAACATTTTCTACAAAATGCATTTATGAGAAGAGTGCGATTCTAACTGGAGTCTATTCCTTTTCAAGAAAATCGTTTAGCAATAAACACGATCGCCATTATGTTACAACTAACGATGAATTAAGGGAATGGACAAAAATACCGTCACCGACACCTTTTGACATTTTTGCGTTACCAAGAACAGCATCCGAAGAAGAAATAAAAAGCAGATATTATGAATTAGTTAAAATACACCACCCAGATAAGAGTGATGATAAATCACCGGAACAATTTCGAAAAGTAGTGAATGCATACGAGATTTTGAATAATCGACATAAAAGAGAAATGTATCTTAGATTTGGGGTTGGTTGGGACTTGCCTGCCACTACTTCATCTAATATATCTTATGGAAGTCGATTTACAGGATCAAAGTATAATTCAAATTATGCTCATTATCAAGGATGGGAAGATAATCATACTTACAAGGGTGAATTTTCTACAACAGAAAGATTTATGTCTAATCCTTATTTCGCAGCTTTTGTAATTACGGCAATGTTATTTGGAGTAGCAATTCAATATATGAGATTAGAGAGTTCTATAGGTCGGATGAGAGCTGCTGAGGAAAGACATCATCTTAAAGCAGCACATTATTTAGCTGCCGCAAGAAGAGAGAGTCAGTTATTCGGAAAACGAAAGAAAGCCGAAATGATGATAGATTTACTTCATGCTAATGGAGTTAAAGATCAAAATGTGTGTAATAGTGCAAGTGTATTAAATCCTTTAAGGGAGTAATAGGAAATATTAATTTTACTAAAAATATCATGTGATAAGTTGTAAATCTGGCCGCGATATTTAAAAATTAGGCGATCAAATCCCATAATTTTTTAAATTGTTTATAAAAGTAACAAAATTTACACAAATTAATATTGCATAGTGGTTTGATGGTAAATTCCTCCCTTGTTTAACAGGGAATAGGAAATTTATCGATTGACATAAGGAAGCACACAATAAAAATAGTGGTGTATATTTCCAGTCAACGAACCATTTATTAAAACTTGGAACTTTTAATGTTCACTTAGGCTTTGAGCTTTCCTCTCGGGAAGTTCGGCTTAGTTGAAATATGAAAGTTTTAAGAACGTTGTATATTCCTTGTCTTTTCTGAATTAAATCTTACCACTATGTGGTATTGACTGTTGAGATAAACCATACAACGAATAATAGAAATTATTATTTTTTTTTTTTTTTTTTAAAAGTTTTCTTTGATATAAATGATAATAATACATTAAAGAGAAAATTTGTAATCAAACATTAGGGAGAAAATGATGATTGATATAAACTAGATATAGTAATTTTATACATTGAATAAGAAATATAAAATTTGTCATTACAATAGCAATCATGATAACCAATTATGTTTAAATATATTTATAAAATAAAAATCTCTTTTACATTATATAACACAATGTTCAATCGATTTTTCAAAAAAAAAATTTTGATAACTTCTTTATCATTTCAAAGAAATTTTTTCATTCATCGTAATTTAATTCCATTACAATTTCAATATTCTCGTAATTTTTCGAAAAATAAAAAAATGTCAAATGAACGTTCAGAAGAAGAATGGCGTGCGATCTTATCACCAGAACAATTTCGTATAATTCGACAAAAAGGAACTGAAGCGGCACATTCTGGCGAATATAATAAATTCAATGAAAAAGGTAAACACAATCAAATTATTCAAATTCTTTTGTTTTGTTTTATAAATAAATACTTATCTTTACAATAGGAGTTTTTAGCTGCGCTGCGTGTAATACACCACTTTATATTTCTGATACAAAATTCGATTCAGGATGTGGATGGCCTGCATTCTTTGATGCCATTCCCGGTAATTAATTAAAGAAATCTATAATTTTTTACTCCTTAATATTGTCCAGGTTATTTATTTATTTTTTTTTCTTGATAAATTAGGTGCAGTAAATCGTAATGAAGACAATTCTCACGGAATGAAAAGAACAGAAATCACATGTGCTTCATGTGGTGGTCATTTAGGTCACGTTTTCAAGGTATTATAAGATAAAATATAGATAAGCTAGTTTTGAAGTTTAAATATATTTATATATATATATATATTTTTTTATTTAGGGTGAAGGATGGAAACATACACCTGCTGATGAACGACATTGTGTGAATAGTGTTAGTATTAAATTCAGCCCAGAAAACAAGGAATAAAAATACTTTTAGCAATTTATTCTTTTTTTGAATAATACAATAAAAATAATATGAAATCAAAAATTAACGAGGATGTAAAATCAAGTCATATGACCGCAGTTTTGATTATCTTTATCTATAATTATCTTTATTAATTCTTTTTTGTCTCCTAAATTTGATCTTTAACGCCTTCAACGGCCGATTATCATGATAATTTTTGATGTTTGTATGATGCCATAATTAGAAGGCCTAAACCTAAATAATCAATATTTTGAATAATTGTCCAAATTTATAATTTTTCGTCATTATCACTGGAATTATCTAGAAAGTATATATATTAATATATCAAAAAAAAATACAATAAAATGGAATTGATCTACTTCCGAACCACTAATTTACATTAAATTTGTTTCACTTTCACGACAAAATAGTTCGATCTGCAACCATTGGCATGGACCACTGCATATTATGAAACAATTTAATGCAAAGAAGTATTCATTATTTGATTATTTGCCGGAATGATTGGAGTCGTATGACAATCATTTACATTTGAAATTTGAAATGTAGATTTTTAAGATTATTTCGAAATTTTTATCAAATAGATGAGAAATCCGCAGTCAATCAAGCTTAGATTAATTCTTATGCTAACATTGTATATTTTACTAATTTTTTTTTTTTTACCGGAATTTATAAAAATTATATTAATTATAATGTCATAATAAAACTATTATTGTTAAATTTTAAAAAAGAATTCTCTAATAATAATAAAGAAAAATAAGAATAAAAATAATAATGATGTTAAATATAAATAAAAGCTATCGAAATTAAAAAAAAGAAGCTTTCTCTTATATAAATTCAAAATATTTACTAAAAAATTTATAAATGTGTATATATATAACGGTACAAACTAAATCAAAATACATCAAAATTTACTATCTAAACCTACTTACTGACTAACATCCTCTTCTCTCTCAAATAAAAATAATTAATATTGTTAGTGATATAAGAAAAGTAAAAATAAAATAAAATAAATAAATTAAGTTTCAAACAAAAAAAAAAGGGAACATCTAACTAAATATTTTATTTCTTAACCAAAAAGGAAAAAAAAAGGAAAATAGAATTATTATCAGTAACAATTTGTTTCTCATCTTTGAAAAACACCAGGCTAAAAATTGAAATGATCACAAATTGCCACCACAAATAATAAAAAATAAAAGAGGGGATGGATAAAAAAAAATATAATAATGAAACTAAGTTCAGAAGATATACGTTACAATACATATAAAAAACTGATATTTATTTTTATTCGCGAAATAAGAACAACAAATTTTAAAAACGAAAAAAGATTCGGGATAAAAAGGGAAATAATATATAATTGATGTAAACAATAACGTAAAGTTTTTCTATCAATAAAGTTTTTCAAGATAGTCCATAATTATAACCTGAATAATGTGATATGTTCCTTTAATTTAATGGAACATGAGATTGAATTGATAAAGTAAAAAAATAACTAAAAAATAATCAGTATATAATGTTCATTTTGACTTCAAATTGTAAAAAAAAACACATATTTTTATTGGCACCTGTTGTTAACGCTCAATCAACAAAAGCTCCGCAATACTTTAACAGACAAACAAAATAAGAAATTTTAAATACTGATTTTTAGCCTATTATGGGTCTCCCAAAGCTTCTTTCAAAATTTCACATCGTCTTTCAAAAAATCTCAAAACATCTTCCTTCTCCTTTCTAGACATTTGATCTACGAGAGATTTAAACTTGGATTCATCGTTATTATCAAATGGTGGAGTAAGGAAAGTGGAAAGAACAGGATTTTGATCTTTATGTTCATCCATTGTATCTACTTGCATCTGTTGTTGTTGTTGACGTTGTTCTTCCAACAGAATTTGTTCACGTTGACAAGTAGCAGCTGTAGCTAAAGTTAAAAGTGCAGGTGCAATATGACTTGGAGACATAGTCATTGGCATTATAGGTCGTTGATGTTGATTAGGAAGAATAGTATGATAAGCAACAGATTTGTTTGAAGAGATTGGACTTCCATTCAACGAATTTATGCCATCAATAGAATCTTCGGTATTATGACCATCTTCAATATGACCATATTTATTCCAATCGCGACGACGACGTTGAATTTTTGACTTACGCATAGCAATGGGACGGTCTCTATTATGCAATTTAGCATACAATCCACAAGCATTACACAACGGTTGTCCTTTATCATTTTTTCGCCATAAGGGTGTCTGTGTTTGACCGCAATTAGCACATTGAATTTGTATATCGGCCATCGTTGATGATATTGTGGATGGTGGTATCGTGGTAGGTGGTGCAGGTGGTATATTTGAAGAATGTAAAGATGGAGGCGGTAAAGAAGATGTATTTGGTAAAGTTGTTGATGAAATATTTGCAGGTCTTATAGTCGGTGATGCAACGGGTGTGGATGTTTGCGTTACAGTCGGACGAATATATGTATTTTCAGAAACTGCTGATATTGAGCGGGTAGGTGTCGGTGTTCTTGTCGGTGAATCGATGGATCCTAATTCCGGTGCTACCTCTTCACCATTTGATTCCTGCCCTAATGGTTGTTCCGAGGATGACTGGTCAGAATAATCTTCCATAATAACATCAGTATCATCTTCAGTTTCCTCATCTTCTTCTTCTTCATCTTTTGAAGCGGGTAGAATATAAGGATAAGATTTTGCCGAGGTTGTTCTAGTTTTGTGTATAATATGTAAAGGTCTATGAACATGATACTGTTTGAAATATAACCCACATGCATTACAAAGTGAATGCATTCTATCTGGTGTTCGACGCCAGAGTGGTGTATTTTTTATACCGCAATTATAACATTGAAGTTGACGAGGAGGTTTAGCACCATGTCTTTTTGATTCTCTATGACTTGAACTAGCACTGCCATCAGCTGATTGTGTTCTTGAAGCTTGGTCAGAAACAAGAGACGTTGTAACAGCTGTCTGAGGCGGCGTGATATGTGTATCAAACTCGTTAGGAGTTGGTGGTGTAGTGGATATCGGCGTTGGCGTTGTTTGCGATGACATAGTCTCAGTAGAAACGGAAGAATCGGCCGAGTTACGACGAGACGAAGCTACTACATAAGAAATCAGCATCTAGTGTCAGATTGTTATTATTTATTTCTCTTGTTTTTTTATAAAAAGTTAAAATAAATAACAACAAATATAACTCACGGCTTGCGTATTGGTCCATTTCTTCGGTTTATTCTGCTTTAAAAAAGTAGTAGGTGCTAACATCTCGTTATTTTTAAAGGAAAAACAACCTGAAAATAACTTGCATAATAATAAAGAATAAATACTTACCAGACTCTTACCGGTAAAGTACTGAAGGAAAAATTTAAGAAAAACCGCTTTAAACTAACTAATAGTGAGAGGAGTAGTTTATAAAGTTAAAAGTCTAAAATGTTAGTTTTTGGTAAAGGGTGGCAAGGACATTGTAAAGTTGAGAGAAAACAAGAACCACAGATTTGTATACTGCTTCTAGTTGATCGTATGGTTCCATCAGATCATTGTTTCCACAAATCTCTTTGTGCACTGCCCAAAATCATGTATACGTCATCAAATCGTGGCGATTAGCGATTGGAATATCCAATCAAAATTCATGAATCTATCCGCAGGATATATAACTGATATCAATAATAAAAAATCGGGCAAGATCATTTTCTTGAACTCCGAGATACTATGATACAATAGTAAGTAAACTGCGCCCATTTTCCCACCGGACATCATCTGGTGGTTATGGAAAATAATTGATAAATTATGGTATTTATTCAATAGATTTTAGTAATTATCATTTAACCTAATTAGGTTAGTATCCTCATTATGTAAAGGTTTTTGAAACAAAAAATTTATGATGTAAAAATTAAATCATTTAAAAAAATCATTTCAAAATCTAAAAATAAAAAAAAGTTACAGATTCAATATTGTTTCAAAAAAAAAAAAAAAAATGAGATGTTATATAAAATTTTGATCAGAAGTTTATTAAACTTTACTTTTTTAACAATTCTCTTAAAATAATTTCATACCTTAAAAGATTTTCGAATTTGTAAATATCTCTTTATTCGCTTTTATTCGCTTTTCCATTGATATAGCCTGTTTTCCTTTTTATATAACCTCATTTCTTATAATTTATTTGATTAATGTTCTCACACGCTCCAAATTTGAATTACTTTCTGAGTTGTCTTTGTTTATTTGATTTTATTATTTGTAGTTACCACTTATCAGCTTGTAACTTTTGTAACTTTGTATGCATAAAATTTTATTTTCAGATAAAGTTATTATTATTTATCAAAAAGTTTGTTTATTGTATAGTTTATATTTAATTAGTATTGATCTTCATTATGGTTTAAGCTGTACGTTTACTTGGCAAAAAATCTGTTATTCCCGGTCACCTGGTATGAGGTATACAATTTTGCTTTTCTTAACCTTTCACGATCTAAACGATTTCGTTTTCACCTTCTTTTAATTTTCATACCATCGGTTGAATCGCGTAAAAAAATTCTAAGATTAAAATGAGCGTAAAAAGAAAATATACAACCGATTTTCCTGTGACAACAGTCAAACCTGAAGATGAAAAAGATGATCAGAATGGCCTTCTAAACGTTAGAGATAGGTAATAGATCTAAGATAAAAATATTTTCCGAAAAGATTACTCTATAGATTTACTTATATACTTACCTTTGTTTTGTTGATAGTGGTATATTACTACCTGCCTTACGATTCTCTCGGGAAAATAATCTCAAAGCTTCTTTTACAAAATATTCCGTTCAAAATAAAATCTTTTTTCGTCCAGATTTACCTGAACATTCGCTCCCAATTCCATATACAGGCCTTCTTGGAACTTGTACTTTATCTATAGGTCCATTTTTATATTTAGATACTCAAATTTATGAACTTTTATTCGTTAGTCAACAAATCCTTCTTGATCAAAATCAAACACATGACGCGTCACATTCATTTTCTCAACAAATTCATCCACAAACTCAACAACAGAATCAACAGCAATCTCATCAATTTTTTCAGCAGCAACCTCAACAATTACCTTTTACAACTGTACATCACACACAAGTACAACCAACATTTGGTCAAACTTCATATCCCACAATACGACCTTTAGCTCCCGCTCCCATCATGACAAGTTTACAATCATCTTCTCAATCATCTTCTCGTATATATAAACAACCTGCAATACAACCACGCCCACAACCACAACAATCACAAGTATCACAAGTACCTCAATTAACTCAAGTAATATCTCATCCTCAGGTTCAACAAAGGATGCCTATACCGCGTTTATCTTCGCAACAACCTAGAACTAGCCCAACAATCAGTTCTTCTTCATCGACTTCAAATAATTCTGTTAGATTCTCACCTCAATTGACTAGTGTTATGCAAACGTTGCTTCAAACATACAATCCAACACAGATATTAGCTATACAAAAACAATTATCACAACCTGAAACTGCTCCTAATTTATCGCAAGAACAAAAAAATGCTTTAATCAATCATTTAAGTTATTTGTTAGCATCACAGTCTAATACTTCATCCCAAACAAATTCACCTCAAGTAAATTCCCCTCTTACTGTACCATTGCAACAACGTCCTAGTACTAACTCAATTTTATCAAAGACTGTACAATCACAATCTCAACAATATCAATCAGGACAATTTATATTCTCTCAAGATCAAACTTCGGAGAAACATCTTTCAGTTCAACCACCTTCCGAACAACAACAACAATCGGTTCAAACGTCACCATCTATTGAACAAAATCAAATAATACAATCTGATTCTCCAACTGAACAAAATCAAGAGGTTCAATCGACATCATCGCCCGAACAACAAACGACGTCATCTTCACAAAAACTTAATGTTTTCCAACAACTTAGTCCGTCTTCAGAAAATCATGTGGTAATTGAACATCCTCCACAGCAAAAGCAAACGGTTAATTCATTATCTCCACAAAGAATGTTAATAGCTACTGAATCTGCTCATTATGCAGCACTTAACAAGTTTAAAATGTGGAATCAACCTGCGGAAATTCCCGCGTCTACTGCATATGAGCATGCAGTAAGATGTGAAGTAATTTTAACATTTAAAGAGGATCGAAAAACTAGATTTTTGTTCCCCAAAGATGCCATTATTGAACGTAATCCAGAAGGCGATGATAATGTTTATGAGGTAATGTAAAAAAGCTTCTAATTTATTTATTTATTTATTTATTTCAATATCTTAATTATAATAGGTAATTGCAAGTTATGTTTCACCATCCGATGAAAGTGACGCGAAAAGGTCTCGTGATAATCCAGAAGAATGGGAGATTAGCATAAAATCAGTAACCGAAGATATATGGAATGCGTTATATAGAACTGTAAATGATGAAGATACGGTTGAACGTTTGATGGATGAAAAAGTTAGTATTAATTTATATTTACATTGCATTTTCTAAATTCTAAAGTAATTAAAAAAAATGGTTATTGTTTCTCAAGCTTAAACGTAAATGTAAAGAACGTTATTTACAAATGCGTATTCCTCGTGATTTCAGTAAAGAAAAAATTAAAGTAAGTTTTATGAATTTATTAATAATTTTCTTAAATTATTTAATTAAATAAGAATAATAATAATTTATTATTTTTAAGAAATATCAAAAAGCGTGGGCAACAACAATAAATGTTAATGAAAATAAAATGTTAGATGATATAATTGATATTGAAAAAAAAACTGATGAATCGGAGATAGATATGGATATCGATATTACAGTTGGAAAAGGAAAAAGAGGCAAACGAAAAGCAGGACAAAAAAAGGTAGCATCCGTAAGTAACTATAGTAATATTTTTTTAAAAAAGGAAGAGGAGATGAATTTTATATTTAAAAATTGATATATATATATATATATATATTTTTTTTTTATATAGACAGTTACTAAAAAAGTTAGAAAAACAAAGAATACACCTAAAAGTGAAAGTATGAATTTATTTAACAAAAACTCTTTTAGTATAAAACAATATGTATTATGAAAGTATTATTCATCTTTTATTCATCTTTGATTTTATTTAGCTAATAAGAAGACCAAATCTTCTACAAGCACGTCAAAAAAATCGAGATCCGTTCCTGATCCAACCGGTGCTGCAGAGCCGACATCTGAAAAGAAGAATTGTATGTACTGCGGTGCTAGATATACTCCAATGTGGAGGAGAGGACCCAAAGGACCAGGTAAATCAGATGATTTTTATATTAATAATATTTACGTATGTTAAAATATAATAAACTATTTTTTTAGGAACTCTCTGTAATGCATGTGGAGTAAAGTGGAAACAAGGAAAAATTATAATCGAAGAAAGCCCAAATGATGATACTGAACCTAATGATTCTATATCAGTTACTAAACCAAGAAAGTCATCAATACCTACTGGCAAGACTGCTGCACATTCTTCACCTGCAAGAGCAGGAAAAAAACCTAATCGGTTACCTTCATTTAATGAAGGTACAATTTCACATACAGATGAAGATGAAGGTCGTGCCGAAAAACCTCATACATCACGTAGAGGTTCTACTACAGGAGCATCTAAACGTGGTAGAAGAGCTTCAACATCTTTAAAGAAAGGTGATATTCTTATATTTCCTTTTATATCTTGTATATTGTATTCGAACTTAATTTTTTTTTGTTTCTCTTGATATTTAGGTATAGATCGGGCACAAACACCAGGCAAATATAGTATAGATATAAATGTGTTTAACAAAAATTTAATATATATATATATTTGACATTATTTACATTTCCAGATCCTGAATCTGTTCTGGAAACTAAGCCAAATTTTATTTCATCTCAAAATTCATCGGTATTCCCTATGGAGCTTGCGATAACTTCCATTTCATTTGGTCCTGGACTGGCAGTTTTTTCGGAACCTGATTGTTACGTAACTCTCGAAAAAAATAAAATATTAATTGGCTTGAAAAAAGATGGCCATGATCCAACGGTAATTGAAATCTGGAAAAATTATATAGACGATATCAATTACTCTGTCGAGAAAGATTTGTCGACGGGGTATCCAATGTTAGAAGTAACAGTAAATATAGGACAATACATTACTAGGTAAGTATCTTAATATGATGTTATGGTAATTTTTATGATGAAGTTAATGTTTAGAGATTTAATATAAATTTCTTTAGATTTGACATGGTAATACTTGACGGAGAACATTCCTCTGTTGTATTCAAATTCGTAAATTTAGATTTGAATTTTAAACCAGGTTTGCTTGCAGATAGTGGTATCATTGTTGACGAAGGCAATGACACGATTGATTTGCGAACGCTTTTTCAAAGATGGTCCGCCATTGAAATGGATGAGAATGCCAGTTATTTTTAAAGGTTATTTATCATTTTTTAATTTTTTTGGGTGGATTAATGATTGAAATTTAAATAAGTAATAAAAAGGAAATGTATATTTTTTTTCACATAAATCCATTATAAATTTGTCCATCAACCTAATATATATATATAATAATATCAAATTTTTAACTTTTGTAATCAACATTAAAATTTTCCTTTTTAAATATCTGGTTCTTATTTAGTATTTACAATGATTAATCGTAATTCAGCTGACGTAATTTTGCGTTTCACAAATCAAATTTTTTTTTTTTAAATACTCGAAATTTTTATTTAAAATTTTTAAACAAAAACGATAATATAACTGTTGATCTGGTGACAGGCGTTCAAGCATTCTTTTACGGTTTTTTACGTTTTCTAAATAACGGCCACAATGGGACAGAATATGTCTTTACTTGCCGAAATATCCCCCAAATCAATAATTTCATCAAAGAAACGGTCGGCTTTAATTGTTATTAGTGTTGCAGCTGTATACTTAGTCAAGCAGTATGTCGAACAAGAGAAAAAGAAACAGATTGAACGTGCTACAGCGCGTGCTGCAAACGGTCAAGATAACAGAAATAGAAAACAGAGAAGGATTGGAGTAGACGCGCGTTTCTTAGCGCAGATCAAAAAGCTATTGCCAATTTGTATACCAGGTAAGTTAATTAATTTTTGTTGTTTTTTAAAATTTTCCGCGTTTATTTGTTAAAATAGTTGATTCTTATTAGGAATTGCCAGTAAGGAATCCGCTCTGCTTGTAAGTTTAGCGATGGTATTAATAGCTCGCACATGGCTTGATATATGGTAAATAAAATTGTTTTTTTTTTAATGAGCCATCTTTCTATAAAAAAAACGGCTCATTGTGGACTAGTTTATCAAAAAAAAAAAAAGTTTTATTTTATATATATTTACTTATATTATTAACATTATTCTATTATTTAATGTTTCATAGGTTTTCTGGATTTAACGGGTGCGTTATTGCGTTATTAAATGACATTATGTAGATCTTTTCATTTATAGTGCTTGTCTAAATTATATAGACATGTTGTTAAAGCGATTGTATCTCGTGATCGGAAAACTTTTATAGCTCGGGCAATTGTGGAATTTGGATTTATGATGGTATTTTACTTTATTGTTATCATTTCTGAACATTTATCATTTCTACTCAACTAATCGATTATATTATATAATAGTGGCCAATGAGTATAGTGAACAATTCATTGAAGCTTACTATAAGCGCGTTGGCTTTAGCGTTCCGAACTAGACTTACAAGGGTAATTTTTATTTGCCCTTTCAATTTTATGAAATGTAATTAAATAAAAGCTTTTCTATCTATAGTATGCCCACGAGCAATATTTAAACGATATTACTTTCTACAAAATATCGAATATCGATAACCGAATTCAGAATGCAGATCAGTTGTTGACACAGGTATAAACTAAATCACTTTTAATTAAGAGTCTATAAGATGGTTAAGATTTTCTTTCTTTTCAATTAGGACATTGATAAATTCGCAGAAAATCTAAGTCACTTATATTCGGACATTGCTAAGCCTGTAGTGGATATGGCCTTGTTTGCATATAAACTGGGTGAAGCCATGTATGAACTATAATTTTCAATTCTTATTCTTAATTTCGCTTTTTTTTTTTAAAAAAAAAAAAAAAAAAGTATTCATGTTATTTTCAACTTTATAACGCGTTTTAGTGGTCGAGAAGGTAACCAACTCATTTCATTAGATATATTCTTTCAAATAAATTATGTAATTCCATTTATTTATTTTCTTGTTATTATTTTAGCTCCATTTTACATGATCGCGTATTTCTTTGTTTCTGGTGCCCTTTTACGTGCAATTTCACCACCTTTTGGAAAATGTAAGATAAAAAATTTTGATAATTCAATATATCCATTTTCTCAAAGAAAATCTTATTTATTACTAAACCTTTCTCCCAAATTTTAAACAGTTACTGCCATGGAACAAAAACTTGAAGGCGATTTTAGGTTCACCCATGTAATGAAAAAAAAATTTTTTCTTCTTTGAAGTAATTATAGAAATCGTTGATTCTTTGATATTCACTCTATTTATAATTTTCTAGTCACGAATTATTACCCATTCTGAAGAAATCGCCTTTTATGGTGGTGGTGAACGGGAGCGAGCTGTTGTAAACGGAAGTTTTGATAAGATTGTGCGACATGTGAAAAAAATATATCGACTTCGGTTTGCTAATGGCATTTTTGATTCAGTATTGGTTAAATATTGTGCTACCATGACAGCATACTAGTATGTTATCTACTACTTTATATAATATAATTGCTTTTAAGTCATAAAAATAATTTTTTTTTTTTCACAGCTTGTTGGCACGTCCTGTATTTGACCCAAAATATGGTATGTTGAAGAAAATAAATTCATTTGGTCTAACGTTACGAAGTATAAATAATTTAATGATATTTCATTTTTAAAGCTACGGAATTTATGGGTAAACTTGATTCTGATCCAACAAAGATTATGGAAGATTATTCAAGAAATTGTAAGTAATATTAGTTTATTTATATTAAAATAGCAATATAAAATTAACGTTTTTTTAAAAAAAATTTTATAGCTGGTTACCTTGTAAATTTATCACAAGCTGTGGGCAGATTAATTCTTGCTGGGCGTGATTTGACCAGATTTGCAGGATACACAGTATGCATCTTTTTAAAGGAGTTGTTTAAATTTATTCAAGATATTAATCTGTATTTATTTAGTCGCGTGTTGCAGAACTTTTTGATGTTCTTGAGGATGTTAACAAAGGTCGATATGAACGCACAATGGTAAACAATGACTCAAATGAAGCTAATATTAGCCGAGGTAATAAGATATTTTAATTTTATAACATGTGATTACTTCAAATATCCGTAATTTATTTGCTCATTTCTCTACAAATTGTAGCGGTTACACCAAATGATCTCAAAGGCAAAGTTATAACAAAAGATGGAGTTATTATTTTTGATAAAGTTCCTATTATTACACCAAACAATGATTTATTGGCAAGTGTTATTCTTTTTATGTTTTTTTTTTTATTGATCTGTTGTAGTTTTTAAATTGCTTAATGAATCCATAATTATTTATAGGTGAAGGAATTATCTTTCAAGGTTGAAACGGGAATGAACTGTCTCATTTCTGGACCTAATGGATGTGTATGTATACTTTCCTTAAATATTCAATAACTTTATTATAATTAATTTCTATGATATTATGATATTATAGGGAAAAAGTTCTCTTTTCCGCATTCTTGGTGATTTATGGCCCTTGTTCGGTATATTATTTGTTTTGTTAAGTTTCTTTTTAGATAAGTATATTAAATAATGACTAATATAATCATTAATTTATAGATGGTGTTGTTACCAAACCATCAGCATCAAAATTGTTTTACGTACCTCAAAAACCATACTTGGCACTTGGCACGCTCCGTGATCAAGTATGAAATAATCTAAATAATTAATTTTTAAATTTTTATAATTATTTTTTATGTATATATTATATTCTTTTAATTAGGTTATTTATCCGGATACAAAAGCTCAAGCACGATCCAAGGACTTTAATGATGATGAATTAATGGAATTACTTAATGTCGTTCACTTAGGATATTTGGCGAAGCGTGAAGGAGGATGGGATGCAGTTCAAGATTGGGCCGATGTTTTGTCTGGTGGGGAAAAACAGGTACTAAAAAATTTTGAGCATTTTTATTATTTTGAATTTTAATCATTCTTTTATATTTGATTCAGAGAATAGCTATGGCTAGGCTTTTTTACCACCGCCCTCAATTTGTAAGAAATTCTCTTTTTATTATCGTGATATTTACAATATTTACTTGATTTACAAGTTGCTGACTATAAATTTTAATAGGCTATTTTAGACGAATGTACTAGTGCAGTAAGTGTTGATGTTGAAGGTATTATGTATACCCATGCACGTACTTTAGGCATTACGCTATTTACTGTATCTCATAGGCATTCATTGGTAATTAAATTATTTTCAAATATTACAATCTTTAAAAATGAATTACTAATTAACTTTTTTTTTTGCTTAATTTTATTGTTGTTTTGATTTCTGAATTATATATAGTGTAAATATAAACAATCTTATTTTGCCTATGTTTTTTATTTTTGTCAAGAATACAATTTTAATATACATTTTTATACAATTAGTTAAATATCATGAATGGTTGCTTCGTTTTGATGGAGAAGGAGGTTATGAGTTTAGGAAGTAAGTATTTTTTACATGTTCATATATTTTGTCCTTGATTCCATTTTTTGATATCCAATATATTAATTAATATTTATAGACTTGAAGAAGGTGATTTAACAACACCATTTACCTTCTCACATGGTAAAACTGGTAAAGCTAGTAAAAAGAAGTTTGAGCTTGGACAAGATGATGAGGGTGAAGAAGCTGATAACGAAAAAAACAGCTCTTCTAGTAGTAATAATTCAGATTGAACTTTTCATCATGTGGACAAATATTTAATATTCAATAATATTAAATTAATTTTTTATAATAGATGAACCCTTTTTATATGTATTTCATCAATCAACTTTTCTTATTTTTCTTTTAGTTTGTAATAAAGTATGTAGGATTAATTATTTATTCTCCAAGATTAATATTTGTATAATTCCCCCCATATAGAAAATTATTTTTCCTAATAATAATTAATTTGGTCATTTTAATGTTACACTAAAAGCAAAATGATGATCACAAGTTGTATTACAGTTTTCTTCATGGCGTATGGCGTTATTATCTAAGATCAGATTACTTAGATCATTTATCGATTAAAACAGTTTTTCCCCGGTTTTTATATACCTCTTTTTTTTTTTTATATATATATTGGCAATTAATCCCTAAGGATCATTCCATTCATTAAACTGTCGAAAATGCACGACGCTTTCAAGGTTTCTTTAGCGTTAGATAAAGTACCATATAAAATAGAATCGATTTTCGCTAATGGTTTGTTTAGTGCTTTTCCTTTATTGTTAAAGTTTGTTAAGTTGGGAATGCT
>QKYT01000858.1:28597-42627 GCA_003550305.1 Glomus cerebriforme | reverse complement strand
ATAATCTTTTAGCAATTTCCTTTGTTCTAAAACCCTCTTGATAACAATAAATAATACGCCATTTTAAGTCTTCACTTAAATTCTTTCCCATTTTAATCCAATATAATGGAAAAATGCAATAAATATTTATTATGTAGTAAAGATCGCAAAAGATCGCGGAAAAAAGTTAGAAAACACTGAAGATTTCTGTCGTATATGTGAGCAATAACTTTGAAACTTTTACACAAGTGAAACAAAAGCATACAGATTCTGAAATGGAAGAAAGATCGCTATGTTAAATAGTAAGTTTATAAAGAGACCTTTGGAGTGTATCGAAAAATTAGTTTTTTAGCGGTACAGATCCCGTAATTGTCAATCGCACCTTTTTGAAAACCGCGATAAACATTGTTGATTACCTATATCTATTACAGAATCATCTGTATAAAACTTATATCTTCATTGCTGAGAATGAATTTGTTTAATATTTTTTAACATTAATTGTTGTAATGATTTCTCTAAATATCTATCTATTAAACATATATTATTTTCTCTTTGATCTAATATATTTTCTTGTACTGTAATGTGTTGATTTGTTAGGATTTATTGTTGTATTGTTAAATTGATTTTAGTAATGAATATTAAAATTATCAAAAGAATATCTATTATTTCCTAATATTTCAGGTGTTTGATTAGAAAAAACTATAGTGGATTTAATAAAACTTTCTAAATGTCTGTCTAACAATTTTTTATATCTACTTCTGTATGGTAAATTTAATTTTCCTAAAGTGTTTATATAGCAACCTGGATATCTTTTAATTGTTAATTTCATATTGGTAGTGTCTTTACGATAATGATTAAAAATAACCATATTTTTCATGCTATCTATATCTACTTGTTTTCCAATTATAAATCCTAAATTTGATAAAAACTTAAAATATATTTATTGGTATTTTTTGTTTGTTCTTTTGGTCTTTCTATTATCATTCATTTTAAGTTTTTATTAATCATATTATCTGTTATCCATTCATCTTTTAATTTTAAAGATGTTGAGTTAATTACGACTTTATCTTTGATTAAATTATACCATAATCTTACTGATTTCATCTTTAGAGAACTATGTATTCATGTTTGTTTTTTAAAATTGATCTCCAAGGTATAAATGCATTCTAGACAATATAGTCAACTGATCTAAGAACATAATATTAAAATCTCTTAAAGTATCCATACTTTGATTAAATTCTGTTGTTGATAATAGTTTTTCTCTTATTAGATGTTTACTACCTCTAATTATATTTTTGAGATCATCTTTTATATCGAACTCTATTTCTAATTTTTTATTAAGAACTATCATTTTTAATATAAAATTATTCTTTAATTTAAAAGGTATCTTAAAGGATTCATTATACTTTGTTAATAGAGACTGTTCTAACCATAGTTTATCTTGTAAACTAATTAACCTTAATCTAGTTATTTTTCTAAGAATTCCACTATCATTTAATTGTACAATAAAATTCAATATTTTTGCTTCATTTTGATTGTTATAAATATTATTAATATTATAAATATTTTTATGTAAAATTGAATCAGAAATAGTTGATGCCATTTTCAAACCATGTTTAAAAACTTTTTTGAAGGGTGCCATGATATTTTTACACTGATTCTTCGTAAATATTGTTATTTGGAAATGATACTCTATTTTTGGTATTATTAGCATATTAAAGATATATGAGGTTATCTTATCTGTAATACTCCTCACTTTTCTTTTGATAGTATATGATAAATTTCTTATTTTGTCAGTTACTTGTCAATATATAAATTTTTTGCTGTTATTTATATTAAACCATATACCTAATATTTTACATGACTCTATCAGATATAATGGTTTTATTGATATTATTTCTGCTCCAAATCAGATATCTATTTTTTCTTCATAATTATATTTATTTTTTTTTAGTAATAATTCTGATTTTAATCAATTTATTTGAATATCATTAAGATTATAAAAAAAATCAGTGATTGATAATATTTCTTCTAGATCTTGTTTCGAATTAGATACCCAATTTGTATCGTTTATGTACGCCAATCCTGGAAAGTTTATTTCTAAAGATTCTACTTTTTCAAAAATATTTATTAATTTATCTATTGATAAATTATATCCCAGGTTGTATTTTTGTATTTTACAGAGCAGTGGGTCATAATAAATACACCATAATAGAGGTAAAATAATTTCATCTTGATCAATGCCAACTTTAATGTCATATGGTATTATTGTCCCTACTGTTATGAATACGTGATTTTGTCATTCAAAAAATAAAGATAATATTAAGCTTATGAGAGAATCTAGCAATTTAATTCTTTCTAAAGCTTTCTTTAGCATATGGATATTCACTCTGTCATATGCTTTTGACATATCTTATGTGAGTATCTATACTAGTTCTTTATTTTCTTCATTAGCATCTTGTACAATTTCATTTAATATATGTATAGGTTTGAAAGTCAATTTTTTTGGGAGACCAGTGAATTGGTTTTCTTTCAAAATATTGTATTTAACAAAAATTCTACCACATCTAACATTCAATACTGACACCATTGTTTTTCTCATCATTTCAAGCAATATAATTGGTTGAGTATTGTTAAGATCACAATTCCATAGTTTTGGCTTCAGTATCAGATATATGTCAGCTAATTTTCAATCTTTCAGAATTAGGGTTGTGAGAGTTATGTTACATAGGTTAGATACATGTAAATTATGCTGTAAGTTACATTGAGTCCTTATAACTTATATTATGTATTTTAATATATGATCATTCCTATTGGTCAAAGTTTGTATATCACATGATTAAATTTTCTAAATACAAATATATCAGATAGATTTTTGATAATAATAATCACTTAAATTTAAATAAGTCTCTTCTTTTTTCTATCGATCTATAATGGAATAAAATGAAAGATGAGTATTTTTTTTTTACTGTATTTTATTTATTGTTTCATTGCATTTCATCTTATACTAACTTTCTTCTTTTTTCTTTAGATTTTGGAGCCTATTGGAGAAAACAAAAGGTTGGTAATTGTTTCTTTCATCTTTTCATTCTCAATTTCATTGACTAACTTAACTTTTTGCTTTAGGTTTTGGGCAGGTCTATTGAGAAAAAGAAATGAAAAGTTAGTATTTGTTTTCATAAACTTAATGAAATTCAATTTTATTTTTGTAGGTTCAGCAGTTTCGAATTAATTCTTTTGTTTTTTTTTATTTTAATGAAACGTACTAATGTTTCAGTTTTTTTTGTAGGTTCGGCACAGGTTTGGGTGATTATAATGAAATTTCAAAAGTAAATTTTCAAGTCTTTTATTTTTTTTAATTTAAATGAAAGTACTAATGTTTCAGTATTTTGTTGTAATTTCGGTGCAGGTTTGGGCGATTATAGCAGAATTTTGGAGGTAAACTTCAAAATTGTTATTTTTTTTATTTTAACGAAATGTATTAATATTTCTGTTTTATTTTTGTAAGCTTGGCGCAGGTTTTGGGTTGGGTTCAAGGTTCAATTCAATACATGCAGAGCAATAATAAATTGATTAGTTTTTCCTAACTATATAATCTCGCCCATATTATAAATATTTATTATGTAGTTATATTAATAAAAAACATTTGCATTAGATCATGTAATCAAAAATATCACATTTGTATTAATAAAAATCATTTTTTTTTAAATCTTAATTATAATATAGGATTATTCATTTTGTGAACTGCAGATCTGGATAACTGTTTGAAGAAAACTTTACCTAAATAAAATATAGAATAAAAGCACAAAACAAAACATATTTTATTTGATTTTTCAAGAAATTACATATCAATATTGTATTCTTTTTATACTATTATATTTTTAAAATTGGTCTTAAAATTCATTATCCAATAACCCATCTAAATCTGAATCAGATTGAAAATCTAAATAGAAAAATCAGATCTAGTATTAGTTTCTTATCTATTATTACTTTCAGCAACTTTTAGAGCTTTCTTTTGCAATACTTTCTCAACCCAACCCTCTAAAGTGAGTGACTTTTCTAACGAACATAATATTCGCAAATTCCAAAATATATATACAATTTTCTCTACCCAATTTTTATGCAATTTATTTTGTAACTTTAAATGAATAAATCCAAATGTAGACCAGTTTCTCTCATTAGCTGCTGAAATTGCAGGTATTAAAAGTATTCGAATAGCCACATCACTAAGAATTGGATATCTTCCTTTCATTAAATTTTACCAGTTAACAGGCTTTTGAATTACATCTCCCCATAAGTGGCTATGTGCAAAACTTCCTATTTTTCCAATATATTTGGCAAGTTCTATTAAAACTATATCCTGATATTTTTCTTTTACTAAACTTATGATTTCCTTTTCATTAATAGGATCAAATGTACATGCATCAAGCTGATTACCATGATATCTTGGATCTAATTTATAAGCAACAATTACAACTGGATTGTAAGAAGTTTTGCCAATTTAATGTAATTAGCTCATTGGATTCGTCTCAATGAGAGGAATCTAATGGTAGTTATTTCATATCTCTAGGATAAATATTGGCCGAGATATCATAAATTTATTATCAAAAGAGTGCTTATTTTTGGGTTATTTCTTATATGCAGAGATGCTTATTTTTGGGTAATGCTTAATTTCAGAACTATATGGTACCTGTAAATATTTTCTAAAAATACATAAATCTTCATTATTATATTTAATATCACTTTGTTGTTCAAAGAAATTAATAAAAGTTTCCAACCCACTAACTGCTTTTTTTACTGATACTATAGGTATTTCATCATCATCATCATCTTCTTCTGCTTCTTGATTTTCTTTATCACCTTGTACTAAATTAATAATTTCTTCTTCTGTAAGATTTTCTTCGGTTGGAACTTCATGATCAAATATCTGAAAGTATTTTATTACATCATCAGACTCTGGCAAATGATTAAGAAGATCTTTAATTTCCTCATTATCTACATTTAATTCTTCTTCTTCTTTATCTACATCATCATTATCATCATAAGATGGAAGTATACCTATTTTATTCCAACAATTTTGTATTGTTTTTTGAGTAACATTATTCCACCCTTCAGCAATATAATCAATTGCTTCCTTAATATTTAACTTATTTCTAAATTTAATAATTAATATTAGTTAATATTTTATTTATAAAAAAAAATAGTTTTCAGTTTATAACTTACTTTACATAATCTATTCCAGAATCAAATTGATGAATTAAATGTTTACAAAACTCCTACTTATATTTGGCTTTAAAATTATGAATAATACCTGCATCCATAGGTTGAAGATGAGCAGTTGTATTTGGTGAAAAGTAAACAAGTTCAATATTCATAAGATTAGGTCCTACTTTTTTTTGTTGTACCTTTTTTTTTGCTTTTTATGACCTGATTCTTGCTCACTATCACATTCATTATCTGATATTTCTTTATTATTAATATCATCATCTTTTTCAAGTCTTTTTGGATTAAAATGGGAGCCTGCATTATCAATAAGAAGTAAAATCTTTCGATCTAATGTATGAAAATAATTATTTAAATGTCTTAACCATTTAATAAAAATATCAGATCTCATCCATACTTTTGAATTAGCATGATAAATTACAGAAAGTGCTGATTTGTTAAAATTTTTAAAGCATCAAGGGTTAAGTGATTTTCCTATTACAAGAGGATGAAATTTATAAGAACCTGTAGCATTAGCACAAAAAAGAACAGAAACCTGATGTTATGTCTAATAATTTTCTTGATTCCTTTATCTTAAACTTTTCTTCTTTATGTTCTATGTTCAAAAATGAAAAAAAATTAATTAAGTTTATGATGATAGAGGTAATAATAATTTATGTTTTGTTGAGTATAGTTTGCTCTTTAATTGATAAATGGTATAGGATTTTTATAGGTAAAAGATATTTTATTATTCAATTGAAGTTACAAGAACTGAGGAGAACTTAATAAAATTCTCAGGATATTTATACAAAAATAAAATATAATAAAATGATATTAACTATCTTAAATATAATAAATATAATAACTATAATAAATATAATAAATATAATAAAGAAATTAAATATATTAAATATCTTAACTATCCTAACTATTATAACTATCACTAAGATCATTAATATCACTACTATCATTAAGATTACCGTAATCATGGAAATCACGATCATAGAGTGGCACAGTATGGCACAGTAAATCGGCACAGTAATGTTTCATATTAACACCGAGTTTTATCCTATAAAAAACAAAAAATCAATATTTTTTAATTAAATTTATAAATAAAAAAATACAATTTTATTTTATAAAATGATAATTTTACCATCTTGGATTAGTGCCTAGTGTTTGATTTGGTTACATCTAAAAAAAGACCTGTTTCATCTGCATTATAAATATCTTCCTTACCATATTTAGCTAAAATTGCATGTAGGTGTGCATGCTCCTCTGGAAGACTTTTAATTGGTGCACTGTTGGCCTCACCTGACAATTTGATTTTTTGAAGACCATTACACAATTTAAATTTATACACCCAGCCATTAGTATATTTTAGCTGATCTTTAATATTTAACATTCTTGCAAACTTTAAACCTTTTTGTTGCAATATCATATCACTTAAAGAAAGTCCAGCAGCTACTGCTTGTAACGTCCAAATTTGCATGGCTTTATCAACTTCTGGAAACTGAACAATACGTTAGCAAAATATATGAGAAGTACATGATGTAATGAGAATAGATGGCAATTTTTCCCTATGTTTTCATATTTTATTAATAGTTGTTCTTTGAATATCTGACTCAGGATATTTTTCATTAAAAAATGAAGTAACAGCAGCTTGTTTTACATTAGGATTTGCTAGCATGTATTCACAGATTTCTTTCTTTATATCAATACTAACAGCAGTACGAGTTTGCCGAATAGGTAGCATAGTTGTAAATAAAACTGTACAAGTTGTGTGAACTGCGTAAAAATGCGTACCTTATCAGTTATATTATCAGATCATGTGATTAGTATGCTTATAAATAGGGAATTTTCCTTATATTTACTATGATATAAGACTGATGATTGGTGTGATTATATTTTTAATTAATAAAGTGATTATAAAGGAGGCATTTTCTATATAAAAAAGTTCAGACTAAATTATTTGTGCTTTAAGGAAGGGAGTGCTTATATAAGAGGTGCTTATAAAGGAGGTTGACTGTACTATCTTTTAATTATAAAATTAAATTGTTATCCATCCATATATAATCTATCCTAGAGCTATATGAAGCTGGTCTACCTTTGGGGATGAAAGTTGCCATATTGTTATTATTAATGATTTCATGTAAAAGATCAATTGTGTCCATCATTATATTACTAATATAATCAAATAATTTCTTATTTTTAAAGGCTTGTTTGCTACAATATCTATATTTAATATATTTTTTGTAGCTTTGATTAAAGTTTTCCATTAAAATTACATTATATTTCTTCATTCTGAATTCTTTAATTAATTCAATTAACTTTATATGAAGATCATTAGTTTTGTTAGCGTCATGGGATGAACTATATGAATATATTTGTATGATCCTAAGTTTCTTTTTTCCTGAAAGATTTAGATCAACTAAAATAATTCTTCCTAAAAAATTTGCTGTATGATATATGTATTTTGCTAAATGTTGTAATAGAATTAAACTGACTTATGAACCTTTAAATCTATCATCATAATTTGCAAAATATGACTGAAATTATTTATTATTATTATAAATGTATTTTGATTCTTTATTAGATAAACTTGTTTCTGATCCAAAAACATGGATTTTCCTCATTATCATCATATCGATTATGAATTGTCTTTTTTCCATTGTTAAGAATTGTACATTCGTTATCGCAAAATTAATTAATTCTAAATTTATTTGTGATTTGTTTTGTATTTTAATACTGGAAGATAAATTTTTGTTTTTTGTTTGATTATTATTTTGTTGGTGTACCATCATTATTTAATAATTAGAATTAGCAAACATGTTTATACATCCATCTCTTCGTCTGAGATGACGTTCTGGATCTCAAGCTCTTCCTCATCTCCCTCAAGTTGACTTGAGATGGGGTCTTTACTGGTGAAAAGATCATTCAATTGTTGAATCTTAGCATTCACGCTTGATATTTGGGTATTATGATTGACTACGCAGTTGATGAGATCGTTGAATTCTTTGTCCGAAACTGTACTTTCTTCATCTGATTCATACCCTCTGGTACGTTTGTTTTATTTGAATTTTTATTATTATTCTTTGAAGTAGTGCTTATATCTATATACAGTACAATGATATATAAAATTAAATGGACCTTTTTTTATCACAAAGGAAATTTTTTTGAATTACATGGCAATTTTGCATGTAAATCAATAGTAAATTAAGAAATGATTGTCAATTGAAAATACTTGCCGAAATTTGAAAATTTGACAATGATCAACAAATGATTGACACAAAAAATATCTATTTTTAAAAAAAATGTTCAATAAAAACTTATTTGTGGGTTAAATAAACATTAGCTGTTTTTGTTAAATGTTTAGGATGAGTATTAATGAATATACAGGTTTTTGCTTTTATTTTTTTTTAGGAAAGGTTCTAGTATGTGTAAATTGACTGTTACTGAAATACCCATAATTTTGTAGCAGTATTGAATATTCATCAGCTTGGATTTCATTCAGAACTATACGGAAGGCAAAGTATTCAAAAATAATTGACCAGATATCATTTATAATTATCTGTTCAATGGATTTAGCTGATTTAAATTCTATCTTTAGTTATTTAAAGAGTAATTTCCTTTTAGATCTATTGTTATTATTGTATCGAGTGTTGTTTATATATTCTTTGTTTAACTCTTCAAAGGAATTTATTAGTTCTAGTTTATTAGCTATAAATTCTAGAACATTTCTGTTAATATGTTGTGGTATATCTAAAATGTGTATTGTGTTAAACCTTTTTTGTTCTAGTATTGATTCGATTATGTTAATCAGATATTTTTGTTCATAATTAAGAAACTTGACATTCAGAATATATTGTGTATACTATCTCTGATAATCTTGTCATAAAATGTTATTTTCATGATTTTAGTTTCTTTAAAGTTTTGTATTCCTAAAATTCCTACAAAATCTTAGTTAAATCTTTGAGAGTAGTGGTGTATATCCAATTTTAGTAATTTAATTGAATTCTATGAAAAAGAATTTAAGGAGGCAAAAGAAATATAATAAGGATGATTGGTGTCAAAAGCAATATCATTTATATTTATGATATCATTATTTTCAGATGTGTTATAATGATTATTTGTATTTTAGTATTTGTACTAAGGGGTTTTTGAGATAAGTTTTCTTTTGAGGAGATAATATTCTGTTGAAATCATGTTTTGTAGTAATTGATACTAACAGTTGATTAAACTGATTGATCATCATCCATAATTTTATTTTTCCTTTTTCTATATTTGAGAAAAAAAGAGTGGCATAGAAGCATGAATCAAAGTATCTAATGAAGAAAGATTAAAATTTTCTGTAATTTTTCTATAATGTTATTGATAGTTTTTGTGATTCTATTATCATTATCAATATTATCAATATTAATATTGGGATTTTGTAAGTTATGAGCATATCATTTGAAATATTTTCATCTATTTCCATGTTGATAGGACTGTATGTAGAATCTATAATGGTTTTTTCTATTTCCATGTTGGTTTGAGTGTTCTGTGAAGTCTCAGGTGTATTTCATATAGTGTTACTACAAAGTGTTCTTGTTGAACACTACTTTTATGACTCATATTGTATATGTTAATATATGTTTTATAAAAATTTTTATCCTTTTTGTTTATTTTACTGCAAATTTTTTTAAGAAATGGTTTCAAAAAGAAAGAGTTTTTTTCGTATATGTGATTTATTTTTATTTTTATACTAGCAAGAACTATCTACATATACATCTAGAACTAGGGAATGTAAAAGTGCCTATTGTAACAGATTATGACATTAGATAAACCCCCTGAAGAGAGTTGCCTTGCCTTCATATATGTGATATGTTCAACATGTTGAACATTTTGAATATTGGTCATCATCACATGATACTGACCATAATTTACTCAGACAAAACTAATACAGTATATGTGTTGTTTGATTGTTTAATTAGTTGCTCAAGAATGTATATTGTCAAACAAGACAAACTTATTTTCATAAATTGTTGGAAAAAGTTTTTTATGGTATGTTAATGTTTTAAGTGTTTATTTTTGTTAGATCCTTCTACAATACACTTTACCAAATTGTATAGATATTGAATATGTTTATATAACAAATTCAAGCATATTATTGATTGTTCTTTTTCAATGATATATTGTAAGTGTATTGGATGTAGCCATTTAAGCCAGGATCCAGAATGTATTAAACCAAGTTTAATAAATGCAGCAGTATTGTTGTTTATGAAAGTGGAATATTATTAATGTCATTATACTAGTCTAAAAATATTCTCTGTCTTCTGAGACTAGTATCATTATTGTTATTATAACTCTGTTTATGTATAAAAATTCATTTATTTTCTTTTGGTACTATTTTTGTTGAAAATAGTGCATTGCTTTGTTCCATAATTGATTCATACCAAAGATTTTGAATATTTCTACTATTTCTTTTGCCTTTTTTCTTATTTTTACTGCAGATTTATATACAGTATTTTAGAGAGTTTCAGGTCAAAATTGGATTAAGGATCTTTTAAATTTTCAAAAATTTATAATGGTTTAATTTTATTACTTTAAAAACATTCCAATGTAAAATGTTCATCTCATCAGCAATGGGAGCATAAATTCATTTTACTGCATTCAGGCTAATTAAACCTTTGAACTTTTATAATTCATAAATATTAATAGCAAATGTTATAAAATATTGTGTATGCTGGATTAAGTATATAATAAATAATGTGATTTTTTTTAATTTATACTGAAAATTAAAAAGATTTTTGCAAACTGTGTTTGATATAATGGATATATATGGAGGCTATAGAAAATTCCAATGCCAATAAATAATAATGTAAACTTATACGTTAATATCAATCACATCCATGTATTTAAGTTAGAGTAACAGCTATTAGATGGCAAAATTTTTCAGTTAGGTTTTCATTTTTTCGAAAAAAAATAAAAGCCTCTCCCAACTTTTTTCCTGTAAAGAATGAGAGCATTTTTGTCTTCTTTGGTCTTTATAATCTTTTCAATGTATTCTGTACTTTAGAAGTTTGATGCTAAAAAATAGTGTTTATATTTTTACAAAGTGAGTGTGAAATATTATGTAATTTTTAACTTTTTTCTTGATTTTTGAAAAGAGGATTAAAATAAAATTTATATATACTTTTAAATTTTAATAAAAAAAGGATGAAATAAAAAATTTGGTGGGATATTATTTAATTTCAAATACAGGACTTTGTTTAATTCCTTCCAACCAAATCTTCTTAATTCTTTATTGTGAATATGAAAATAAATATCATTAATAGCATAGTCTTTGTTATGTTAAAAAAAATTGCTTTATGGTTCGATAGAACTTGTAAATTGTAATAATCAAAATTTCATTATTTCTTGTATTAAATATTTCTGGTCATACAAAGTTCTTCTAATAATGAAAGATATTAAATACAATCCCGAATTGTCTAATACAATAGAAAAATTGATTCAAATGAATTTACTAAATTAATAAATCAAAATGTGCCATTTTTAATAAATTATGCAATATTAAATTGCATCATTAAAGAATAATAGTGATAAAATTTTCAAAGTAAAAAAGATAGACAACATTGTTTCTGGTTTTTAAAGCCTATAGTGTTTTGTCATTTATTGTATATGTATTTATATAATTAAATTGGATGTATGATATATATGTAAAAATATAAGATAAATTGTTTATATTTATTTCATTTTTTTATGAATAGATAGTATAAGAGAGAAAAAAAAATTAAATGAAAAAAAAGGGAAAAAGGAAGCGATTGAAAAAAAAGATGAACGATAATCTTTATTTATATATATTTTATAAGCCTCATTGTATCGGCAGAGTTGTAAGATTGCGCCATCTTTAAATATTTTAATGTANAGGATTAGAATTATAAAATTATTCTAAATATTTATTCTAATTTATAAAAATTTTATGATTTTTTCAGATTGTACGATCATAATTAGCCTTCACATGGCACGTGATTTTCTGGCCGATCAAAAAAAAAATTATACTGTGGTTTAAGTATTATGAAGCTACTGAAATTAACAAAAAAAAAAAGAAAAAAGAAAAAAAAAATACAATCCATTTATATACGGTAAAAAAAAATTAATTAGTAATTAAATCGAATAACCCTGATGCGTATTAAAAATCTTAAAAATTTCTGTAATTATCTTCAAATGTATTGTTTTAATGCCAAAACAAATGTGAAATAAATTTACTTAATCATTATATAAAGTTAATAACAGATAATTGATATAAAATAATATTTATCATCAACGTAAAGAGAAAAAAAAAGTTACAGCACCCAGTATTCCCACGTTGTCCCCAACCGTAGTACTGACTGGGCCATCAGTGGCTTAACTTCGGAGATCGGACGGGTTCCGGTGCTTTTCACTGTGTATGGCCGTAACTAAAATAGAAGATAAAATTTAATTACATATACATAAAATTTTATTATATTGTATTTTCGAAATTAAAATAAAAAAAACTTTCTAAGCTAAATGAATATTCAAGAAATAATAGATATTTGTTATAATCGCATTATAAATAGTATCACGCCATGATTTGTAAGACAATGTTATTTTTAGACATGTAAGATAACACAAATAACGAATCAATAACGTCATTTTACCAATCCATAATAGTTGTTCCGTGAGTAGTAAAAAAAAAAAAGAGGTCTGAGAAAGTTATTTAATTGTCTATTATCATATTCAAAAAAAAAATGAGATAAAGTAAATAATTTAAAATTTCGAGGAAAATATTCATTCTTCAGAACCAGCTTTTTTACAACTTTAATTAAATAAAATTTACTGCCACATCTCTATGTGAAAAAACTTTAATTATTCATCTATAAACGTATTCAATTTTATCGTACGTTGCGTTTGAATATGCTAAATGATTGACTTAGAAATCACAGACCATTTACATGGATTATTATAAGAAATACATCATAAAATCAAAATCATTCTCGTGACCGAAAATTTTATAAAAATATTTACAGTATAATTAAGTGTTATTGTTCATAACAATTCGATTTCATCGATAAATGAGATAAAACGTTTTTTTTTTTTGTAAAAAAAATAAAGAAAAAAAAATTCTAAAACTTAAAATCGGGTTTTAGATTTTTTGATTAGATTTCTAGATTTCAAGACTTATAGTATTGTTATGAATTATACCATGCTCATGAAAAATTTTATTAAACTTGAAACCTAATTTTCGTGACTCAGAATCTTTTCATTCACATTTTTAAACTTGTCACAATTATTTATATTAATTTGACGATTAAAACATCTTTTTTAAAATATTTAATTTGGTCGTATTATTTTTGAGAATAATTTTTATAAATAAGGAAGCCAGTTGCAATCGTCGTTATTATAATAATTTATTAATTAAATATTTTATCTGTTATATGAAAATGAGTTTATCTTAAATCAATGTCACGTGCTAAATGAAGGGAAAATTTTTTTTATTTATTTGATCATTTTCTGACTATTAATACAATATAATTTATAATCTCCATACATTATTTAGAATTATTTAATTAGCTATAATAAAATGTTAAAGATTATAATAATCCGCAACTTATACTGTAGATACATCGTTCGTTATCAAATGCGTTAGTATGCCCGAATGCCCAATGAATAATGTCTATAATAGGAAACTGATGCCAAGGTGTAAGAGATTGATCATTGATGAATTCGATATTTCTATTTGTATATAAAAGAATTTTAATGAATAGATCATTTAAATTTACATTGCTTCATAAAAATTTATTGAATAAACTTACTTTAAATCTTAAAGCTCCATTTTTATGTCAATATCA
>QKYT01000857.1:13393-36444 GCA_003550305.1 Glomus cerebriforme | reverse complement strand
TATAAATGAAATAACAATTACGTCATTGTTTATTTATACCATAAACTATCACGTGATAAAATTTCAGCCCAAATTATTATGTACATCTTGGAGTAATTAATAAAATATGGCGTCCGCCTACTTTTTTTCAAGTAGTGTATATCTAAAATAAATGTAATAGTATTAATTGTTCTTCATAAGTAAAAGATTGTGATATTTGAAATTTTTATAAAGATAATATTAATGGTATTAAAATTTTACAATAACTATATTAATACTTGATAAAAATTGGGATGAAATATGAGGAATTCCAATTGTTAAATACTTTGATTTAATATTTAATAATTCACAATACTTTACTTTTTCTCTATGTCTCTTATCAATTGCATCTTCTACATTGCAAAATGTACTTGCAGAATTTAATAATTTTTTAATTATACTATTAAAGATTCTATACTTTGAGTACTTTGAATACCATTATTGAATTAAAAGGGTGAAAATACTTTAGCTCAACTATCTCGATTTGTATATACTTTACAAAAATTTCCAATTTTCATAAATATGTTAGCCATATCACTAATAGATAGCATTCATATATTTAACATATTTGCATAAATGTAATATTAATAATATATGAATAACATATTTTTGTAATATCTTTAACATATGCTAGATTTCAGTAAATTTGTAAATATTTTTGTATTATCAATAACATATAAATAAAACAATTTTGTAATATCTTTATCATATTTTAAATTTCAAATATTCTGTAATATTAATAACATATGAATAAAATATTTTTGTAATANCAATAACATATGAGTAAATATTTTTGTAATATCTCAATTATATGTTAAATTTTAATATAATAATATATTAATAAAATATTTTGTAATATTTCCAAAATATGCTAAATTTCAAACTTAAATTTTATTATATTTATTTGATAAAGCAAAATGCATCAAAAAAAATATATTAATTAGAAACTGCTATTATACTGTAAATATTATGAAAATAATCATATGAATCAACTTAATTAATGTTTCTGCAATATCTGTCATACTTAATAGTCCAAGAGTTCTCGGACTGATAATAATTCTACTACACCTAATTTTGTTGGAATTTTTAGGTCAATTGTATAATTATCATAATTCTTAATATACTGGTCAAAAACTGATCTATCNTACAGATATTTTACAGATATCTTATAAATATCGGGTACCCAAAATGCAGAAAATCTGCTATATATCAGGTATCCAATATGTATACTATAGAATTAAAAAATACAATTTATTAATTATCTTGCTATCCAGTGATCATAAAAAGATGAAATATAGCTCATTCAATTTGCCTTACTGAGACATATCAAATGGTACTAATTTCGCATTTCTAGATGGGATAAATGCTGAGATATTTAATAAATCGTAAAAAAATAAACAAAAAATGCAATATCTCGATATCTATCGTACCTAAAAATGTGAAATTAGTACTATTTGATACATCTCAATGAGGCGAATTGAATAAGCTATATTTCATCTTTTTATGATCACTGGATAGCGAGATAATTAATAAATTNTATTTTTTAATTCTATAGTATACATATTGGGTACCTGATATATAGCAGATTTTCTGCATTTTAGGTACCCGATATTTATAAGATATCTGTAAGATATCTGTAGAATAGATCAGTTTTTAACCAGTAATAATAGATTGGGTATTATCATTTTCATGTTTTTATGCTATAATAATAGCCTTGACAACATCACAGGTAAAATGCTATTCAATTGGGCATATACCCGATTGATAACTATTAAAATAATTAGTTAACATAGTATATATATCAGATTAAACAAAAATTAGTGATCAATAAGGCATATACCCGATTAAATACAATATAAGTAATTGGATTGACCGATTTATAGTTATTTTATTAAGTAATCATTTAAACAAAATTAGCAATCCGATTTGTAATAATTTATAAAATCGATCTTCATAAAATTCAGTCTAAATACAGCTGATTTTAAAAAAATTTGACCTAAATTAGTAATGATGCACAGTTCNACNCATATTNGACTCTNCAGAATGATNNCTNAATTGCATACTAATTTTTATTAAAATTAAACTTATATTCAACCTTGCAGACTAATAGTCAAATTATCACTGAATTATGCACTAATTTTTATTAAAATTAAACTTATATTCGACCTTGCAGACTAATGGTCNAATTATCACNCTTTTTTAAACAAAAATACAAAAAATGATNGCNGAATTANATGCTATAAAATAATAACGCAACATGTTGTTCACTTCCAATATAATATTAAAATATCATTATCAGGTATATGTGAAGAATGTGTATCAATTTACATCATTAAATCAAGCGGTTTTACTAACACTTATGACATTGGAGTCTCATTAACAGGTAAAGGTGTCGATTATTTGGGATGTGATTCTAAAGAAGTCATTTGTTCATGTGCAGCTTTTGTGCGTAGATCGACCATTTATTCATCACCTTTTGGTAAAAATGAATTAGACGTTAAAGAACTTGAAGTATTATATTCATCTAAGATATTAGCTGCAATATGTTTTCTTTTTTTTTTATTTTGTTGATAAAAATTATTATAAAGTTTGTTGAATAAAGTTATAATATACTTTGTTTTATGTATTTTTATTTAATACTTTAAACTATAATTAATATCAACGGCGTTGGTTTAATATTTAACTTTGATTTATTTTACTNATTTCTAACTACTTAATTGAGTTTAATTTTATTAATAGAACTATAAATAAAGGTGCAAAATGCACGTTAATTTATTGATATTTGACTTTAATTATTTTAATTGATATTAATGTATGTTTATCTTTTTATTAATATTNATTTGATATTTTATTTGATTTTGATATTTAAAAATAGAAATATACCATATCAGTTTGGTTTTGGTTTAACTGATTGAAAATTAATTTGATCCAAAAGTTTAAGAGAATTTGATAGTTAATATCGTTAATGATTAAAAGTCTAATTTGATATGAAGTATAATAAATAGCATAAAAAAAGACATAAAAGGATGACAAATTCTCTTGTTTCATGCAAATAAATATTCTCTTTCTTTTTTTTTTAAAAAAAAAATATTTTGAAAATAAATTTTAAAAATAAAAATGTTTTGCAGAAAATTTTTATCATTTCAATCACCACGAAATAATCTGCTTTCATTAATATCATCCCATTCTAATATACTATGAAATAATCCATCTTTATCAACATTCTCATCAATATCATCCTAACTTTCATCCAATCCCAACATACTATGAAGTAATTCGCCTTCACCAATGTCTTCATCAATGTTATCTCAACCTACGTCCAATTCCAATACATCACGAACTTCAGAACCCTTTAGACTCTTTGTGTCAGCAGATATTTTAGCTTCAATAGGCCAAACACCTTCAACACCTTCTACATTAAGAAATTCATCAACATCATCTCGACTTAAAATTACCATAACCTTATCAACACCACCTCAATCTAAAATTATATCATCATTATCTCATCCTAAAATCACCACAACATCATCATCATCTCGACCTAAAATCACCACAACCTCATTATCATCACCTCAATTTAAAATTATCATAATATCATCAATACCACTTCATCCTAAAATCACTACAACCTCATCATCATCACTTCAAATTAATTTACAAAACAACACACTTTCAGTATCTTCCTCTCCATCCCAATAAACTGTTGTAACGTTAAATATTATTAAAAGATATCCAAATATCAACGTACTAAGGAGTTGTCAAACTTCAGGTCATGAAGAAGAAGCAGTATCTGGTAAGTAAATTGAATTTGTCATATAACAATATATTATATTACATATATACGTATTTCTTAATGTGAAATTTATAACAAAAGTTGATAAGTTAATAACTGAAAATGGCCAACTTTAGGATAAATTATATAGAGAATGATTAATAGTAGCCAAGTTGAAATGAAAAATAGACAATTTAAAAGGTAGTCTTCAGCAAGTAGAGGAGGAGAACATCTTGTTGCATGAGTATAATAGAATATTTGGAATCAAAACAGACAAACTATATGAAGAGAACAAAACTCTTCAAGGTGAACTCAAACGATACTAACAAATTTGTATACCTCGATCAATTACTAATCCTTCGCCAACAGAATGATCTAAAAAAAGATTAAAATCAAAAGAAAGATCTTTAGATGAAGCTAATGATATAGCAGCGAGAGTAAGAATTATTAGTTTGTAATCGAACTTATGTATACAGCTTTTTTACTATTCAATTTTAATTTTTTGTTATTTAGTCTGAAATAAAACATATTTTGAAAGGCCAAATCCCTGACGAATACGTGTTAGATTACAACAAAACTTTCGTCAAACAGTCAGATAAGATCTACAAGAAATTGATTTCCGAATTAAAGAAATTGATGAGTGGGTATTATAATCCATTGGCCACTTAATTGTCTAATTGGTTATGATTGATACATAAAAATAATGTAGTTATCTATCAACCTTACATTATTTAATTTTTTCTTTTCTACCAAGCATTTATAACAGGGGTGATTACAATTAACAGAGTTATATATGTAGATCTTCTAACATCACAGAAATAAATGGATAATACCATAATTCACTATCATCTATTTTCAGATCAAATCCATTATTCTTATAGTCAAGTATTGGTTGCATTAATATATATTTAGAGCATGCTGATAAAGAGATCGTTTAGCTAGCTGAAAACTTTTTGATCTCTTTTGAGAGATGTCTTTTAACTTTATAATTGTAGAAGTACTTTAGTATTAGATTTATTTCTAATCCAGCTAGATATATTTTCTAATGTCAAATAAATGGGATGTTCACTAGTTTTGCCCAAATGGTCACAAATTAGTAAATGATAATTGATAAAACTTTAGCTCCATTTGAAATTGAATTATGCACCCTTTCCCATCATTCTCCATTATACTGCTCATTATAAATTCTCTGACCTTCATGATATAATAGCATAAATTTAAAAACACAATGTTTAAATATATTTTGATTGCTTAACAATTCCTTTATAATGTCAAAAATTTGTCAATAATAAAGGTAATACATTACTTTCTTATATGTCATGATGAGTACTTTTTTAAAGAAAATATATGATCTACTAATTGGCATCCTTATTTTGTTGAAGTAGATAAAACTATATTATTATGACAAATCTTTTGGGAAAATTTAAGTATATTATTATCACATGCATTAGATAAGTTTCACTTGGTTAGCAACTCCATAAAATCACCAAATTTTTCACTTGAAAATTCTGACTTGTTTATTATTGAATTACTACTAATATTAATAGACTCAAAAATTGGTGATAGTTCAACATTGAGGAGCAAATGTTTGACATTATTTCTGGATTCATCAATTGCTTCCTATATATAGATATTAATAAACTATCACAAAGTATAAATTAAACTATTTAATATATTAATCACTTATCCTTTTCCTAACTACTTCTTCATCACTCTCTCATCATTCATTATTACTCAACTCGTTTATTTCTTCTTCTTGTTTATCATTGCTCAACTCCTCCATTTTTTGTTGTTGTTCAACACCTTGCTGTTCATTGTTGCTCAACTTCTCCACTTCTTGTTATTTAATGTCATCAACTCTTCTTGTTCATTGTCACTCACTTTCATTTTTATTGATTCATCATGATCACTTACTAGATCTAAATTTTTGTAAACACTCCCATCTTCCTCTATTTATTCAGAAATTTTCTGTAAAACTCTATTAACTATATTATTATGAGTCTTTATATAATTTCGTAAAAAAAAACAATGACTGAACTTTCTTTTACAAACTGAATATGAATAGCCTGGCATTTTTTCAAATTTAATTTAGTTTAATGGAACGTGAAATATGAAACACAAAGTTTAGATTATTATTTGATGATTGTTACTTGACGCTAGCAAAATAGATTAATATATATATATATTTAATAATTAAGGCTTTTTATACAATGCAGAATTGTTTTAACAATTCTTTTTAACAATTGCCCTTAAAATCATTTTTTTAACAATTATCCTTAATAATTAACATCATTTTTTTAACAATTACCCTTAAAATCATCTTTTTAACAATACTAATTTTACTTAATAGTAATATTATTGCTTATTAGTAATCTAACAAAATGTTTTGCATATGAGAATTTACTAATTAATCATAGAATTTCATTAAAATAATAATATTAATTAAACAATTGATTGATCAAAGAGTTAATCAATATGAGAAATAATAGTAAAATAACAGATGTAAATCATCATATCTTTTTACAATAAAAATAGTTAAGAAATGGTAATTGTTTTTAATTTCTTTTGTTAGTAAATATTTTTCTAATAATAAATAATAATACATTTATATTCAATATGTTGAAACATCCAAATACCAGATCGTCATCATCAAACAAAAAAATAATTATTTTAATTTTATTACATATTATGTAAAGTTACTTACATATATTGTTATTCTTTAGATTACTACTGCTACTAGTATTAACAAATCTTCTCAAGTAATATTTATTGCTTTTTATATGTTAATATTTATTTCTTTTTATTTAAGTATACTTATTTATTTTCATTAGGAGTTAAATAATTTATCATTACTACTTCCAATCCAAGAAGCGTCTCCTCAATCTACTAATATATTGGCCTCCATTACAAGATCAGCCTTCACTACAAGATCAGCCTTCATTACTAGATTAGCCTCTATTACAAGATCAGCCTCCACTATGAGATCAGCTTATACTACTAGATCAGCCTCTAAGATACCAATATCTAGTGCTAGTTTAAAATTAAAAGCACCATCATTCAGTAGGCCAATGGTAACAAAATACAGTGTACCAATATCTATTATATCCAATAAGATAGTGACAATAGCATCAGCACCTAAAGTAACAGATCAAGATTAGACAAAATTTTATAATGTTTTATTATATATTTATTAATATACTATTAAACTAATTCTTATTAATGATAATTTACAAGCGATTAATTTGCATGAATTGGATAAGTTAATTTAAATTTGTTAAAAAAATTCAGCAAAACTTGATATTGTAATAAGGAATTAAGAAAGATTAGAAGCTAAGCAAGAAATATTAGAGTCTATGCTAATCGAACAAAAAGGACAGATTTCTGAAATAACATTAAGATTAGATCATAATGCCAAAAGTCAAGTGAAAAGCAAATGAAAAGAAAAAGGCAAAAGCAATGATGAATTTTATCAAGTAAATAAATAAATATATTATTTATGTATTTCTTTACATGTTTAGTTTATATTCATATGTGATTACTTCTTGATTTACAGGTTAAAATCAAAGAACTTGCTTATGAAATATTTAAACAACTAAGTGACCAAACAATGAAAGATCATCTGAAAGAAAAATTAGAAAATGACAAGTATTATGCTAGTCAACTTCAAAAGATGTACAAAAAAGATGTTTCATTTGATCTCTTGTAGGAAGATAAATTATATTCACTTGTAAGTACTTAGTATTTCAATTTTAATTATTTAACAAATATACTAATTTAGTAAATTAATAATTGATACAGATGCTTGTTACAAACTATTCAAAAAGAGGTTATTATATTAGAAAAATTAAGAAAAGTTTATGGTTAACATTCAGTATTAACGCTTAAAGTCTTTCAAAGATACTTGGAACAAATTAAAAATGAAAGAATAGAATAAAATAAAACTACTTATCAAGCATATTATGATTTATATAGTTAAAGTGATTCTAAGGATGATAATTCAGATACTTATATAATATTAATAATCAAAAGTGTATTTACAGTTGACAAAGAACATACAAATGCAAATGCTATATGAACACAAACGATCCTTGAATTAATTTTCAATAAAAATCATCTTTCAATGAAATTGATTTTGAGGTTATAGAAATATGGACTGATACAATTACAGATTCAAAATTGGTAAATACCTAACTAAATTTATATAATATGTTTGAATTTCAAATTAACTAACAATAAAATACTTTATAGTATTTAAATGAATATTGCGAAACTCCACCATATTCACCTTTGTTTAATAATAATCTAACAAAACCATCAAATATTGGCAATTTATATTAATCGAATATATTGTGTAATTTATTTACACTAGCAATAATTTACAATTGTTATATATATATATTTTATAATAAAATTAATAAAATTTTATGCGTTTTTCAACTAAATTTTGTATTGTATACTCATTTTTATATGCATTTTTCAACTAATAATATGCGTTTTTCAACTAAATTTTGTATTGTTGTACTCATTTTTATATGCATTTTTCAACTAACCTAATGGTACTATACGCATTTTTAAATTGCCATTATTTTATTGTATGTTGTTATACACCTAAAAATGTATTATACAACGCATTTTGGTTTACAAAGAGTTCATTGCGCAATACTTTTTTGGTATTGAGCAATACATGGCATATGTTTACACATTATACATTTGTTTAAAACTTTTTAATGAGTACAGATGCTACAGAATCTCGTTGACAGTTAAATAGACTTCTGCTTTAATGCAGAAACTAATGCATTAAACAATCTTACTATGGATCTAAAGCTTTACACAATACTATTAGGCTGGTATGTTACAGAAAGTCCTAATACTACATTTACGAATATTCAGGATGATAAAGGTAAAAGTGATGGTAAATATATTCAGTTATTAATAGCGAAATCATTTATTTACTAATTCTTAATTATTTTTTATAAACATTATATTCACAGTATACCACGTTGAAAACTTTATTAATATTTTACTTAATAATTAATGGAATGCCAAAAAAGTTAGGAGTAAAGATCTATCAAAGAAGTTAGATAAAAATTATCTATACTTTTGAAACCTTTACAGAGCATATGCTGATTATTTAAATTCAAGTGCTGCAATATTGAACAATAGTTTAACATTTTATAATTCTATTGCATATACTATTCTTAAAAGTAACCAAAAACCTATACGATTAAAACTTTAGGTTGGCAATATCGTGAAAATAAATGAAGAATCTGAAGGAATTGCATATACTAAGATCGAGTCAATTATTCAATACAAAGCAAATAATAGATAATATTATGCATTTTTTTATTTAATTAGTTTCAGGCAACAAACTACTATATCAATTCTATATCAAGATGTCCACTTTATAATATTCAGACACCTGAAGAATTACGTTAGTTTCAAATCTTTCCAATTAATTTTGTAGATTATATGTCTTATATTCACTTTATTCACAATTGTAAAAATACATATAACACCAAACATGATAAAACTAATTGAAGTTACATTCTAAATGAATTTTATTATAATGTAATTTAGATGGTGTGTTATTATTTTATTTATGATTATATTGCTAACATTGTATTATATATTACTATATTACTAATACTAAAAATATTATATTTGTTTATTCTATTAAAATTAAAAAGTCAAACCTTTTATTTAATAAAAACATTTATTGAACAACTATATAATAATGAGTGATAATCATTTTATCATATGTTGCTTCATTAATTGCAAAAATCCTTATTCCTTATTAATGATGCTAACTTCAATTATGTACTTGAATTTTAAAATATAGTTATTAATATTTTAACAATATTGTTATATTTTCAAAATATATTCAATATATAGTTACTATATTGTCATTATTATATTTTTAAAATATGTTCAATATATAGTTATTAGAAAAAAATAATTTATCACCATGGTGATGCATCACTAGCAAAGAGTGAATATATATCAAAATATTATAATCATCTAGCTTGTTCCTTTCTAAAAATCTTAATCCTTGATACATCTATTGCAAAAAAATATTGACTTGTAAGTTGTAACAACTACTTCAAATCTAATTCTCATAGTAACGCATCCTGGGTTAGAATTAGGGTTAGGATTAGGATTAAGGTTAGGGTTAAGATTAGAATTAAGGTTAAAAAAGTGAGATAGGAAAAAACCTGCAAGCAAAGCGAGCAAAATAATGATTTTAAAATTAGGATTGACTTATGAAAATTAACAAATACTTTTAATATATTTATTTAGATGTCTGATTTTTATGAGAACAAACTTGATTTACCTTTATATGATGATGATATAAATTATGGAAATGAATCTGAAGATTTACATAATACATTTTATGATGAACTCAAAGATAACCCACTTAAAGAAATCTATAGTGAATAAACATTTACATCATTTGAAGTTCTTAAACAAAGTTTAAAATGATATGCTTTTCAAGTAGACTTTGAAATAAGGGTTGTAAGATCTGAAAAAGAAGATAATACTTGGACATGAAAAACATATAAGTGTCATTATAGTGGTAAATACATCTCTAAAAAAAGCTAGATCTGACACAAATACATGA
This sequence comes from Glomus cerebriforme, assembly GCA_003550305.1. Classification (NCBI taxonomy): domain Eukaryota; kingdom Fungi; phylum Glomeromycota; class Glomeromycetes; order Glomerales; family Glomeraceae; genus Glomus; species Glomus cerebriforme. The sequence continues at coordinate 26,035 of QKYT01000857.1, read as the reverse complement.
TCGAGAATCAATTCGCATTGAATGTAGATTTCTAGTGAATGCTTCATATCAAAAATGTGAAAATCTGGTTTTTATAAATAAATTTGTCAATGAACATAATCATACATTACAAATGATACTGTTCTTCAAGAATTTTCACTATTATTATGTAGAATACCAGATAACATAATGAAGAAAATACAATTTTATGTTCAAGAATGTCATATAGATGCTACTGTTTTAAAAAGAATATTGTGAAAAAAATATTCAGACCAAAAAATTTATAATCAGAATCTCTACAATATGATATATAGATTTAAAACTAACATTCAAATCAAAAATGATGCTGCAATGTTAGTTGAGAATTTAATTAAGTTACATGTGGAAGATACAGAATAATATTTTAAAGTTGACTTTAAAAGTATTGATAATAGGTTATCCAGAATTTTTTGGATGTCACCAGAACAGAAAAAAATGTGGTATCAATATCATAATGTTGTTATAAATAATAATACCTATAAAACAAATAAGTATTCAATGCTTTTAAGTGTATTCATTATTATTGATTCTGATCAATGAAGCTGAATTCCAGTTTGTGATAAAACTGTATCAACTTATGAGTGGATATTAGAACAAACAAAAAATGTTACTGGAGATCTCTAACTAATAACAATTTTTATAGATGCAGATCTAGCAATGCAAAACACAATATATAAACAATATCCTAGGTCAATTGTAAAGCACTGTGCCTTTCATATTCGATAAAATTTATTTAAAAAAGTTAAGAAAAAGCTTAATAGTAAATGGTATACTTTTATTGGTAACTTTTATGCTCTGCGCAACTCTATTGTTATATCAGATTTTGAAAATCGTTGGAGAAATTTAATGGCTAAATATTCAGAAGTGCAGAAATATTGTGAACATGTATTGTATCCAACTAGAATATGTTGGGTGTATGCATTTACTAAATGCAGTTTTTCAGCAAATACACATTTAACATAATGTGTAAAAAGTATAAACTAAATTATAAAATTAGAAGCTAATTCTGGGAATTCACTATATCAGCTTTATTCAGGAATTGAATTGTGTTTAAAAGATGAAGCCAAATATGCAAAATAGCAAGAATTCTGTAATATGAACTTTACAACAGGATTGTCTTGAATTTCTGATACTATTTTTAAACAAATTGATGAAATATGCAAAAAATATCTCACACCAAATTCATTAGCTTTACAACATAAACAAATGGTTGAAAGTCTTTTATACAGAACATGGATAAAGGAAGATGAAGATATCAATTCATCAGTAAAGGTAAGAATTGTATAGTTTAATTTGTTAAAGTACAATGATTAATTTTTGTTAATTTAGAATTGCTATGATAAAGGATTTGTGAAAGATGATTATGAAGAGTCTCAAATTTTAATTAATATGGCATTAGAGGATTGTTCAAATAGTGCAGTAAATAAAATTTGGGAGGTTAAGCATCTTCAGAGTATAATAAACTACTCACAATTTGTTATAATACTTGAAGATGGTACGTATTACTGCACATGGCTTTATTTGGTTTATGCTGGGGTTGTCTGCAGGCACTTTTTTGCTGTAATATTACAATCAAAAATAGCACAGTTTAATATTAAACTTATACCTTTCTGATGGTATTCAAAGAAAGGTCTTGCAGTAATGGATAAGATACAAGAAAATTCAGTTCAGCTAATTCAAAATGGGAAAAAGAAAATTGGTACCTTTCAAACAATAAATATTATATGTGGACAAGAAGTGTATAATGGATTTGTTAAAAATTTAGATTCAAAAAAAGAAATATTTGATCATGAGATTGGACTTTATAAAAAAGTTTTGAATCTAGCTATTGCAAATAATTCTCATCAAATTTTTAAAAACCTTTTACAGCAGTTTATTGAACAGCAAACATTGTTATCTTCTATACAAAATGAAAATAATTTACCCAAGAAGATTTTAAATCCAATTTAATATAAGGGTAAAGGCCGATCTGCAAACAAGAGATATTTATTAGCTATTAAAAATCGCCTTAATTTAAGTAATCAAGATCAGGATAAAGTTTCAGAAAAATTAAGAAAGAAAAATAAGCGGCAATGTACTATATGCAAGTCATGATATCATGACTTACAAAATTGCCCTTCAAAAAATAAGGAAAATATTTAGTTAGTCTTTATTTATCATTTAAGTTAATATGTATTAATGCTTTATTAAGAATTTTTTAATAATTAAATAAAATAAAATCATGTGATTACATAGAGAGGATACTGATATTTCTCGGTATTGAGTAAAAATTTTCTATAATTATAATAGTCAATAAAATTAATTAAAATAATTAATTATTTGATAATTTGATATATCACATACCATCATTATTTACAGAAAATTCTGACTCTTCACTAGAGTCAGAAAATTCATTCACAGATTTATCAGATTCGCTCAAGTTATACTTATCAATTCTGAAGCTTGTTAAAAATTCTTCATAAATCACCTTCATTATTAAATAGATATAAAGCCTTGCTTGATGTTTTATCCTCAAATCTTTAAACAATTATATAGTTAAAAACTGAAAAAAGTAGGCATTTCAAAATAAATAATATACTTTGGAGCATTGGTAAGTATCAAATCAGAATTATTATTTAAACTTGAATTCAGACTTTTTCTTATTTATAATAATATATGTGACGCCTAGTTCTGATAGATTCAGAATTTAAAAGTCTAATGTATTGTTCTGTGTTATTTTATATTGTAGTATCTGAAAATATTTCTGAAAAGTTTATATTTAAATTTTGTTCTTTTTTTCTGTACCTATACATAGTAAATAGATGAAGAAACTTTCCATCTGTTGCTGGAGACTAAATTATAAAATGCACACTTCATATTAAATGATAATCATATTTACAGATTTGCAACAAACCCAAAATAATTTGTACATCAACCACATCAAAAAAATTTTTTTTTATAAAAAAAACCTGCTTTTCATTATTAATTTTGACTTATCCATCAAAGAGAAAAACTAAGGTTAAATAGTAAGAATGGGAAATTGAAGTAGATTTTTACTTGATTTTTTGTGGTGGTTATGTGATTGCGTGGTCTTTTCTTTATTTAATTTTAATTTTGATTTGAGTTTTATTTATTTTAATTTTACTTTGAAATTTATTTATTTTTAATTTCACTTAGGAATTTATTTGTTTTTAATTTCACTTTAGGCCTTTAATTTAATTTTAGTTTTGCTTTAGGTCTTTAATTAATTAATATTTTTAGTTTTTTGATTAATTTTAATTATAATTCTCCTTCATTTTTGTTGATGCATCATTTAGGATATAATTATCCTTAATTTTTGCTTCACTTGTTCGTGATACTTCATTTGGGATGTAATTACCCTTGATTTTTGCTTCTTTGTTAAAGATGTTTCGCTCGAGATGTAATTACCCTCAAATTTACTTCATTTGTTGGTGGTACTTTGCTTGGAATGTAATTACCCTTGAATCTACTTCATTTGCATTTAATACTTCATTTGTTGATAATTCTTTACTTGGGATGTGAATTTACTTCATTTGTTGGTAATGCTTTTTCTTGATATGTTATTACCCTTGATTTTACTTTATTTATTGGTGGTGTTTTATTTGTTAGTGATGCTTCGCTTGGGATATAATTACCTTCAAATTTATGTTATTATCCTTGATTTTACTTTATTTGTTGGTGATGCTTCACTTAGGATGTAAGTACCCTTAATTTTTGCTTCATTTGGTGGTAATACTTCACTTGGAATGTAATTACCTTCAAATTTACTTCATTTGTTGGTGGTACTTTGCTTGATATGTTATTATTCTTGATTTTATTTCATTTGTTAGTGATGCTTCACTTGGAATGTAATTACCCTTGAATCTACTTCATTTGCATTTGGTACTTCATTTGTTAGTGATTCTTTGCTTAGGATGTAATTACCCTTGAATTTACTTCATTTGTTAGTGATGCTTTGCTTAATATATTATTACTCTCAAATTTACTTCATTTGTTGGTGGTACTTCGCTTAGAATATAATTACCCTTGAAGCTAATTCATTTGTATTTGGTACTTCATTTGTTGGTGATACTTTGCTTGGGATGTAATTGCCCTTGAATTTGCTTCATTTGATGGTGATTCTTTGCTTAGGTTATAATTACCCTTGAATTTACTTCATTTGTTGGTGATGCTTTACTTGGGATGTAATTACTCTTAAATTTACTTCATTTATTAGTGATACTTCGCTTGGAATGTAATTACCCTTGAAGCTACTTCATTTGTATTTGGTGCTTCATTTGTTGATGATGCTTCGCTTGAAATGTAATTACCTTTAAATTTAATTCATTTGATGGTGATTCTTTGCTTAGGATATAATTACCTTCGAATTTACTTTATTTGTTAGTAATGCTTCACTTGAAATGTAATTACCCTCAAATTTACTTCATTTGTTAGTGGTGTTTTGCTTGATATGTTATTACTCTTGATTTTACTTCATTTGTTGGTAATGCTTCACTTGAAATATAATTATCCTCAAATTTACTTCATTTGTTAATAGTACTTCACTTGAAATGTAATTATCCTTGAAGTTACTTTATTTGTATTTGGTGCTTCATTTGATGGTGATATTTCACTTGGAATGTAACTACCTTTGAATTTACTTTAATAAAAACTGAATAATTACAAAAAACCTATTATTTGGTATTTCCAATAAGTTTATTATTATGTATTGTAAACAATATATTTGTATTTTGCCATTTATTTTATAACTGTCAAATTAATACTTATTCATATATTACTTGAATTTTTTTGTCTAATATCTCCTATTCTTATTAAAATTTGTTATAATAGAATTTGAAGAATTGAATTAGTTGGTTTATTAATTGATTAGTTTATTATATCAAAGTGATTTGATGAATGTTATTCAGTTGGTATCAAAATTTCGTTTATAGGAAAAGTTGACTATTAGCTATTTAACTTCAATAAAATCATCAGAAGTATAATCATTAAATATATGTAATCATTGTATATATACAAGCATTCTTTTCTTCATGAACTAAAAACTATTAAATAATTTAAGCAAAACAAAAAATATAAAAATACATAATAATTTTCATTAAAAGGCTAATTCATAATCACTATCTACTGATATGCAAAATTGCATGTGGTATTTTTTTAATAACGTTTGATGGGAAATAGAAAATAAAAAACAAGCATCTCACGTGACTAAATTCTGAACGTTTGATTTTTATATTTTCTGGATATTTAGGACTTATAAAAAATTCTGGATATTTATTTTTTACAGTTTCCAGATATTTAGTATCTATAAAAAATTCTGGACATTGATTTCATATAAAACTCAACCATTTTCTGTTTAAGAAAATTATTTTTTGTGTTTTCTGAGCATTTGAAACCTTTAAAAATTTCAGGTCCTGATTTTTGTCATAAAAACTGCAATTCTTGTAAATTTTTGGACAACTTCAATATACACCCAGACATTTTTGGTGATTATTTCTAGGCATTCTTTTTTCATAGGCTATAATTCCAATTATATCTCATAAATTCCAACAAAAACTTAGCACCAATGTTAATTAACAAATATATATGAATATAAAGTAATCATGTCTTTCACTAAATATTCAAAAATTTCAATGGGAAGATAAAATATTTTTAATAAAAAAAATGTAAATATAGAAAGAAAAATGAAAGAATTGTTAAAAAAAAAAGTGGCTGAATTAATATTATTATAATTCAATTAATATTTAAAAACATGAAATACAAAAAATCTATTTCTAAACTTCCTCCATTTTGTCTCATTCTCTTGTTCCTTTTCTTATCTTTGATTGCTTTTCTGCATATTAGAAGTGCTAATGACTGTGCTCATTTGACTTTCTTTTCAAGCATCTTTTATATTTAAAGATATTTAAAGAAAAAAGATTAATAATTTCTTACTCTCTTGATCTGGTGATCCATTGTTCAAGATTCTCTGTATATTTTGTATCCAGGTATGAATTGGCAATTCAATAATTTTAACAACTTGCCAGATTTTATCATAACTTTATACTTTATCTGATAATATTGTAAATTAGTAAAGATGCACTGGATTTTCATTACTTTAAATTGTTAATGATATCACAAGGGTTGTAATTTGGAATAAATGAACTCCAGCCTAATAATTATAAACATAAAATAAACATATTAAAGTTGAATTTATAATGGCATGGTTGATTTCATATTGTTTTGAATCATTATATTTATAATAATAAAAATGACCATATCATAATATATATTAGGATTTATAATATTAATTTCCATTTGCTTTGTTTTAAAATGATTTTGCAGATTAAATAAAAATGTCTTGCACTGATTCAGAGCTAGATGTGAAAATGTTTGATAATAATTCTTACATCATTTAATTTACATAACAGCAAAGTTGAAAAATTAGATAATTCAAACAAAGAATAATTTATATCATATCAAAGATAAGAAATCAATTTACATTATAAAAATCTTTTTGTTTTGATATATATTTTGCAATCTATAGTTATTTTTATTATAATATTATTAACTGTAATTCCCGTCATCACGTGATTAATTCGAAATACTGTAAATGTGTTAAATGTGACTTGTTGGCGAGTGATGTGTGATTGTAGATAATTCTTCGCGTCAGACTTTATTTTGCCAGGACTTTTTGACCGCTGCCGTAAATTTTTCCCAATTTCATCAGTTTATCTATTTAATTACATCTGTTATTAGCGACAGTATCATATATAAATCTTCATTTGTAAAGTAACTAAAGAGATAAATAATTTATTGAAATTAAGTACCACATTCCATCATTTAATATATCATGTAAAAGAAACGTAATGATTGCAAACCATATATTAATCACTATATACTGTTTATAATGATTATATCGATTAATACATTTCATTTAAACTTTTTAGATATCTTTCACCTGAGTTTGGAATTGATAGAGTCCAATGTGCAATGTGTTCTGATAAATCGAAAACGGAGTGAGTCATGTCCCTTCTGTCTATACTAAATATGCAGATTTTTTTTGCATATTCTAACAATAAAAAATCCTCGTGAAAAATTCAACTATCTAATAAAAAGAATCAAAAGTCAATAAACTAACGAAAATATAAAGGATAACTCACCAGAAAAGAATTTACTATTTGATATAATGCACATAAAGTCAACCTTAATACTCTTTTTTATTTTTATTCTTTAGCACTACAATTAAAAACTTTTCAATCCATTTTATGTAAGACATTATAGGTGGTGGCAAGACGTTTATATTGTACAAGAATCTGAACCGCCCGTGTTCCTATATGTTGTATATATAGTTTTAAAAGTTTTGGATCTTGCGTCAGATATCGACCGGTCTAAATTATAGCATGATTGACAACGTAAAACTACAGATCACATGAATAAATAATTTAAAGTTAATTTATTGCGATCGAAAGTCCCTTTCAAAATTATCAAAAGCTGATGATGAATAAATACTTTGACCGAAATTCAAGAAGTTTTTAGAATTCAAATGGTATAATTGTTTTTTATTAGTGATACGCAACTTTGTAAAACTGGAAAAAATGTATTCCGATATAACACAGAAATTATTTGGTTCCAAATTTCGTTAGATCAACTTTATAATGAACACAGAATTAAAAAAAAAAATGAGTACTATAAATATTCTCACGATAGTTATGAGATCATTTTAATGTTAATTGTAAAAGAAATTTATCGTAGTACATATTAATTTTAATAAAATATTATTTTCCTATTAGATGAGTTGGTTAGGGTTTTATTGGCTTGGACGTCCCCGCGTTGCGCTTATGAACTCAATCGAAGAGAAAAAACTTTTCGTCTTTCATCCAATTTTTGTTAAATTTCTTTAAAAAATAAGATAGGATTATCTCCGTCTTTAATCAATAATGAGAATCGCTAAATATAGATCATTAAATAAAAATCGAAACAAGAAGATAATTTTTACTTTTTTTTCTCAGGAACAATCGTATTGGACAAGCGACTTATGTCAAAAAAACAAGTATATGAACTCATTCATTCAAAGGATCATACGATTGAATTCTTATATTGTAAAATCGGAAGTATTCCTCGAATATTATTTCCAATAAGTTGATCTAATGTAAGTTTAACATCATTAATTAGCCCAACTACATTTTTGTTTTTTAACTTTAGATAAACAATCATGTTTTTTTTAATATTGTGTTGAAAATTTATATCTCGCATATCTCTCGGAAACATTTTTTGTAATACATTAAAGAATTAATTCTAAATAATAGATTGCGAATCTATTTTTTAATATTAATAATAAACCAAAATATCAGTTAGTATAAACCTAATTTTTATATTAGATGATTCCAAATATACTGTAGATTATAGGAGCATAAAGAATCATAAATTTAGAAGAAAGAAGGAGTGTTCTAATTAATCTAAATCATATCATCTACATATTTGTTTTTTAACTTAAATAAACGATTATTCTTTTTTTTTTTTAATATTGTTTCGAAAAAAAAAAAACTCGTATCTCGCGTATCTAATTTCCAGTCTATTTTAAGAATGTACTAAATAAATATGGAAACATTAAAGGAGATTTTTAATATTATTAATTATCAACCAAAATGATAATTATCCAATCATACGTTAATTTGAATGAACTTTCGTTTGGTAAACAAAACTACCTGCTGATATAAAGTTCATTATTAAAAATACTTTTAAATGCAACTTTGATTGGTATAACAATAATAATTTATATTATTTTCTTATCGTGTCTTCCATAAATGTAAAAAATATTTAAATTTTATCAAAACAAAAAAAAGAAAAACTGAATATAGAGGTTATTTCTTATAAATTGGTGCAAAAAAAATAACGAATCTTTTTCTCCATCCTTTTAAACTGGCAACTATAAATTTTCTTTAATATCGAACTTCATCCTAATAATCCATTAAATTCGAACCTCATAGTTGCTAAACAAATAATGCAAAGAACAGGATTCCACGTCTGACCTTTCATGGTATAGTATTTAATCATATTTAATCTTAAATTTTTGAATTGTAAGTTTAAACTATATTTTTTTTCTGTTTCAAAATGTAGTCAAATGGTCAATGTCGGTGCTAGTTAATCGAAGAGGAAGTAGCACATTACGTGTGGAATCTGTTCTCACAATTTTTTTTTTTTTTTTTTTTTTTTTTTTTTTTTTTTTTAATATTTTTTTTTTTTTTTTTTTTTTTTTTAAAAAAAAAAAATTTTTTTCTTCNTCGAAGAGGAAGTAGCACATTACGTGTGGAATCTTTTTTTTTTTTTTTTTTTTTTTTTTTTTTTTTTTTACCGATTTTATTTAATATGATTTTTTTTAAAGTTTTTTTTTTTAAAAAAAAAAAATTTTTTTCTTCGTGTATTTAGGGGTTTTAATCGAGCTTAATGAAATTTGCGCGCGTTTTTTTTTCTTATATTTTAAAATTTTTTTTCGTAAAATTTAGATTTTTTTTTTTTCGTAAAATCTTTAGTTTTATTTTTTAAATTTCGTTATTTTATGATCATTTATTTCGCATAAAAATGAATATAAACCATTAAATTAGTATTAAAACATTTAATAAATTTACGCTTGCTTTATTAGCAAATTGTCTTTTAAATTAAATCTTTTGGTACCTTTCACATTGTCTTTATTCATATATAATATGTTCGCTTAACACCAGTACCAGGGCCTCACATATATAAGATAATCATTATTATAAAAGACAATTATAATTGTAGAAAACACCAAGGATAATGAAAATGGATTTCATCTACCTGCTTTTGAATATGAATCTATCTTTTAATTCACAACAATTCACAACCAACTCTTTAACAAACCAATACTTCATTTCTACTACAATTCTACAATTTCTTCACAATCTACAACATTCTTTCAACTAATACAATTCCCAATATAGTAATTATAACTTTTTAATATTCCTCAAGGTCAATTGGACTATACTAATTATTCTGATCAATTTGCCAACAATAATCATATTGTGTTATCAAATATTTATTCATTTGATCAAATTCCTTCTAATAACGAGTTTTCCGCTCGAGCATTTTAGTAATCTTGTAGTCATTGTAACGTAAGTGTAACGAATATCGTATTTTCTCATATATATTGCTGACCAAAGATATCATAATTCCGGTCAAAATTGGCCATAATGCAGCTTATTTTCAAATCTTATTACTGTAATAACAAAATTAGGAGATACACACTACGAAGCAAAACCTTTCGCCCTAACCTCGTTATGACAAGTAGCCCATCCTGCACTTCAAATTTGTTAGAATGTAATATTTTTAGTTGCATACAAGGAAATTTTACAGACAGTCTACAAATATTTATGAAATATTCGATAGTCAATTTCGGTCAAGATTACCGTTATATTCCAAAAAAAAAATCAATCATTCTTTTTATTTTAGAATTTGATCACGCCCCGAATTTTTATGGGTAACTATTAATTGCGATATTTGTGCGCGTGTAAAAAAAAAATTTTTTCTTTTTCCCATACAAAAAAAAACATTGGTATAAATAACTATAGCTTTTCAGTACTCATAAAAAAACGAATGTCTTTTTATTACAATAAAAAAATGTATTATAATTATCAAAGTATTTTCACTCCTAATAATCCACCTCAACAAGGGCAATATACATATTTTCCTACATCGACAGATCCATTTGCACCACAAACTAATATTTCAAATCTCATAATTATTCGAAGTTATCCGTATCATAATCTTCCGCCTAAATTTTTTATCCACAATAGTTTAAACATATAGATATATTTTATATATATTTTATTTAGGCATTGATTAAATCAAGATAGACCTGTAATAAAAAGCCGATGTCTGGAATAAACTCATTTAATAATTATTTATACGGTTTCTTTTAGGTACAATACAAACAAGGGAAGATTATTATTAAATCGGAATTAAAGGAATTAAACTCGTAACCTGTTATTTTGTTATTTCTAGATAGAAAAAAAAGAATATATATTTATAATTTAATGTATATTTTTAATCTTATACTACTTTGATTCGTCCAAGATGATTTTTTTTTTAATAAAAAGTTCAATGTGATCTGTGATTGTCCTATGATTGCTACTGACTTTGATAAATTCCTTTTTTGAAAATGCTTTATATAACAGTTTAGTAAAAGATTATGCATATTATGCATTGTGGTGAGAATAAAAAGATGCAGTTTGGACTTGCATTTGCTCATGTTTATGAGCATAATTCAAAAATTGAGCTAACGAAATTGATACCAATCACCGAAATCTTCAAAATCGAAGCCCTTTTTTTTTAAAAAACAAATACAAAATCACTTTATGACGTCGTGCAAGGTTTAATTGCAAGAGGTTCGTGGGCTGTTAGTTTGTTTAGTTTACTTTTACAAAATTGATAACCAAATCACTTCATCAACTAAAAGGAAATCTTTTTATTAAAGAACATAAATTCATCCCCCTCTAATATCGTCAAATGAAGTCTGCAGATGATTTCACTTCTTTCATTTTATTTTTTTGTTTAATGAAAAAAGTATTTTTTTTTTCATTCGTATGTAACATTTTTTTTGTTATTTCAAAATTTTAAATGACATATTTTTACGAAAAAAATTTTTTTTTATTGTAATGTAATGAAAATTTTTTAAATATTTTAATTTAAATACATAAAATTTTTGTAATGTGATTAAATTTGACTACTATGGCACGCCAGAGCAAAAGTATGAATATCAAAAAATAGGTTGTTAAATTATGAAATAATTTTTTCGTCGAAGCACGTGATACATAATGAAACGTAATGCTCGAATTTCGTTGTCTACGTGCGCGCCTTCCATTTCACTGCCCTAAATTGCCTAAATTGCGGTTGATTACTTGAATTCTGATCACCTTTGCTCATATCAATCATATACATAGCACAGTCTAATTCAATATCATGTTGTGAAATTTTAGTATTCATTAATCAGAAAGTTTAGTAATATAATTATAAGAGGAATTAGAAGAAAATTCACCATTTTCGCGACGAGTTTCAACATTTCTTTTAACTTCTTGACCAGGAGGAGGACCTCTTTTTTTACCTGGTTTACCAGGTGCACATTTTTTGTCAGTTTTAATACAATGTCTACAAGGAATTTCACCGGAACACTTGATTTTTCGTGTTTGGCAATTTTGACATGCCGTTGTAACTTTAAGTCGTTTGTTCTTTTTAGTCATATCTGAATATTTATATTTATATTTATATTAAATTGTTTGTAATAANAAAAAAAAAAGGAAAATAAGAAGGAAAAAAGAAAAAAGACAAAGAAAAGTAAAGAAATAAATACTTTTGTCATTATGATATCCAGAATTTGTATTTTTAAAATTTCGTAATTCTTCTTGTACTTGAGGGTCTTTATTATTATAAAGAGATTCCATACGACTGTGACTGTTACGACTTTTAACTTCTTGACCAGGAGGAGGACCAAATTCTTCTTTTACTTGGGGGTCATTACTATAATATATAAATTCTATACGACTGTTACGACTTTTAACTTCTTGACCAGGATGAGGACCTAATTCTTCTTTTACTTGAGGGTCTTTATTATTATATACGGATTCCATACGACTG
>QKYT01000855.1:0-11783 GCA_003550305.1 Glomus cerebriforme | reverse complement strand
ATGTTAATCGTCACATTCCTTAATTTTGGCCGAAAACTTTAATTCTGGCCAGAATTTCTATTTTTGGACATTATGTAACATTATACAGACCAAAAAAAGCAATTTTGTTTCTCTTCAAAATTGAAATTTAGGTTATACGAGACTCCCAAAAAAGGAAAATTTTTTAATTTCAGCTGGAATTACCGAATTAGGAAAATTCCCAGTGATGTATAAATGTCTCACCCCCATGCTAGATCTAGATTTACCCATTTTTTAATATATTTGTAAATTCAAAATAAATAAAATTTTAATTATATAATAACTATTTATATTATATTAAAAAAATATTAAGTGGTATTGATATATGNGTGTTGCGCAACAGTGTATAATGTGTTTAACAACTGTTGGTATAGAAAAATGCGTATATTAACTGCATGTGTTGATAAACTCCANTATACAGGTGTTTTACAATGTGTTGAACAACTGTTAGTGTTAATCAATGCGTTTTTTAGTGTATATCAACACCTCCAAAACTTCCTGATGCCAGTAGTTTTATCTATAATTATAATCACCAATTTTGAATCAAAAAATAATCTAAGATATTGATAATACTTATCAAAAATGTTTGGTAAATAAATTTGAAGTTAAGGAATAGAATCCTTTATTTTTAACATGTTTTTTAAAAAAATGAAAATAAGAAATTAACCTTTTCAAGAAAAATATTGCAAATGCTTCTATAAGGTCTTCAATAAGTTATTTTTTTGAGTTAACAGCAGCTTGAGTAGAGAAAAGAATAAGTTATTATATTTTACTCTGAATTTCTTCTTGCCTTTTTAGTTTAATATATATTTCTGACTACTGCAATAATTATTTATAACAGATTTATATTTTCACTTCACAGAAATATTGCAGTAATTACAAAAAAGAATATTATCATCAATACAAAAAGTGTCTTTATATTTTTTTACATCTGGTATGAACTAATACAGTTTTTCTTTTTTTTAATATTATTAAAAAGAAAAAAAGATAATTAAAGATAATTGATAATTAATAGCTAAATTAATATATATTTTACTGTGAATTATATATTCTTATATAAAAAAATCTAAATTATATGATTTTATAATGTGATAAACCTAAAATTATATATTATCATATAAATTATGTGTTTAATATAAAATTATGTGATCATACCAAATTATTATCCCTATTCAGTACCTATAATATTGCCTAGTAAGTATAATTATTGGGCATTTACTATTTGATGATTTATGTTAGTACAACCAGTTACTATGCATAATAAAAGTTTAATAAAGGCTAAGCCCAATAAAACAGTTACTCAGCACTACGTGACCTCGTAACTGCGGCACTATCGTGCCTTACATGTATTTACATAAGAATATGATCAGTAAAATTTGCTGAGCTGCGCTCAGCAAATTTCACCAATCATATTGCTTATTGCAAATACAACAGTTACTCAGCACTTCGTGCCGAGTAACTATTAATTATTAAATTATATCTTGCATATTATTATATATTTTATATATATAAAAGTATTTTTATGTCTTTAATTTCACAAAGTTTTAAATATTAACTTTAATACTTTAAAAGATAATCAATTTACTAATTTTATTTATTTTAAAATTACTAAAAAAAGAAAAGAATTTAATTTAATTTACCTAGACTTTCAAGAATCTATATTTTTCATTCTAAACCAGAAGTTTAAGATAATTTATCATATGTTTAATTTTGCTTAAATTTTATAACACTGGCCAAAATTTTCTTATTCAGATCTTAGATAATATTATTTTCACTTTTGGTATATAAGAATAGATCATCTAAAGCGTGAGTAAATCACATGATTTATAAAACATATATGCTGATCTATATCCTATCCTAAATTTTTGAGACAACCCAAATTTTAGTAGCCAATCATAGTGACAGTCAGCTATTTGACATCAAATTTTTTATATTTATTTTGTTCGTTTTAAAGTTGCCTGCCTAAACCTCTTCAAAATCCTACGATTAGTTTCATCAAAATTTTACTATAGATTTATTATAGTTTCGGCAGAGTTTTAGCAATTTTGGCAATTATAATAGGTTTTAGCAGTTTCGCTTTTCTTTAGAGTTTCGCTAGTTTTTTAATATAATTTTAATATAGTTTCGGCAGAATTTCACTTTTCGGCAAAACGCCATCTTGCCTAAACCCCTAGGTTTCGGCAAGCAACCTTAGTTCTTTTATATGTAATTTGTATCATCATTAAGTAAAACATAAAAATTTTCAGTTGTCATGTTAGCAACAAAAAGTGAGCCTCTTATATTAGTAGAAAAAATAAGAAAATATGATACTGAGACTCTTATCAAATTTTTAAAGAAACAGGAGATAAAGCTTAATAATATCCACTTTGATATTTTAAACAAAGAAGAAGTCACAGGTTATGATTTTATTGATTTCTCTCAGGAAGAGCTTGAAAGATGAGAAATGCCTGACGGATCTTCAAAAAGATTCGTAAAGTTTGCTAAGGAGTGTAAAGAAGTAAAAGAACTAAAGAAAAAGGTATTTTCATCATACCACAGTTTGAAAGAAGTATTAGCAAAATATGGTATTAAGATGGAATTAAGAGCATCCTGCAATTTTTACTAGGAAAAATTAAACAACATTTTGTATAACTTATAAATTCAAAATCTAACATTTCATTGCTTTTATAAGAAACTCACAAAATTAATGACAATGATACGGAACTGCAGTAATGTTTAACAGAAATAAAATGCAGATTAAAAACTATGGGAACAGTAGTTCCAGATAGTAATGAAGCAATGCGTTGTGAATTTATTTCCGCAATACTACACTCTGCGGTTCTTTATGTTAAAGAAATTATTACAAAGAAAAATATTACCTTAGACCTTCAGTTTGAAGTTGTCGGTGAAGAAAATACAGGCTGAGTAGATTATACTATCAGACTTTTTGATAACTCACAGGAATATGAAATTATTTACATAACAGAGAAAAAATAATACTAAGTGGTTATTAGATTTGCACAGGTTTGTATTATTAGTTATGATTTTTTGCATGTATTTAAGCTTTCAATGACAAATTTTTTTGTTTCTATGATTCAGAATCTAACACAATGTGAAAGTGCATATCAGACTAATAAGAAGAAGCGAAAAGTAAGTGAAGCTTTTGAGACTGATTATCTTTATAACATTATTATTACAGGTAAGGATTTTTCTCTTATGTATCACTAAGAGAGGATTATTATTAACATAAACTTTAATCTTGTTAGGCATGAATTAGTATTTCATTTTATATACAATAAAAGGGATATACTGTATAAGCAAAACTGATTATCATATAAGTCTTAGCGAGTCTGTTTTGGATGACGACACTGAATTATGCATGAATTTGAAGCAATTGATGGAAGTCATTATTGATTTATTAAAGGACAAGGTAGATGTTAATGAATCATCCTCTAAAAAAATGTTTTCAATAGAAAATATAGAACATCATGTATAATAGGCTATGTGTATTTATTTTTTTAAGTTAAACCCTCCTTTTTAGAAATTTATTTAGTATTTTATTGAATAGCTTTACATTTTATAATGTTTTTATATAGTTTTTTAATAAAATATGATTATTTGAAAGTAATAGATCGATATAATACCAAGTAATATAAAATTGCATATCTTATATGTTACTCCTGTATTTTTTTAATGGTATTACAGGCACGAGGTCAATCATTAGTGACTTTTTTTTTTAATTTTACACGTAAAAAAAACAAATTTGTTACCAGTTATTTTCAATGTCAAATTCCAAGCAAAGACCTTATAAGCAGGAGAACTTTACCTAAAATAACATACTATAGTAACTGAAAATTTGATTATACTATTATTCTTAAAGATGTCTATCCACCAGTTATGCAATTGAAATATACTGAAGCACCTAATTATTTTCTTGTACCTGATAATTATATTATTAAAACTAATTGGGGCTGAGCTGGTAACTGTCGTATTATTCAATATTCTATATATTATATAGAAGAAAATCCACATTATTTAATTTGTTTTGGAAATAATTTATAATACCAAGTTGTCTCAATGCAATCTTTATTTAATGCTTCTGTTGAATTACATAAGGTTAGTTATTATATTTAATTATTCCAAAAAAAAAATCATAAAAAGAGTTATTCTAATATATACATTATTTTATCAAATAATAATACCAGACAAGAGAACTACTATTTCTGAAGTTCATCTCTTTGGACTTCAGTTAAGATATATTGATAAAAATTACAAAGAAAAATCAAGAAAATTGAAACCTTATAAAAAAACAAGTATAACTACACAAATTAAGCGTACTAAAGGTCTTGCAAAGAAAGAATAAATGCATTTTGAAAATTCAATTAAGAATTTTTACAATCCCTAAGATCATGTTATTTTAAAGACTTTAGATTTTACTATAGAAAATAAAGAATATCATATATTATTTGGAAAGAAGATTATATTAAAAAAAAATAAAAACTGCTTATGTGTAAAATGTAGAAAATATATCACGTGATGCATATTATCATCTTGCAGCTATGAAATCAAAATTATCATGAGAATATGCTATTTTTTAAACCCACTAAGAGATTAATGTATATATGGAAAATTTAATACCTATTAATTTTATTAATTTAAATCCAACCTTCTTTAATAGAAGAACCTGATATAACTGATCCAATAATTGTTAAACAAGTTGTTAGTGCAGTTGGAAAGGGTGCTTATCGGAGTATTAAAAAAATCCTTGAATATATAGTTCCAGTATATATTCAAAAAGAAAGATTAGATCCAACAATGCCAACTATTTATCTTCAGATTTCTGATGATTAGGATGAAAAGTGAAGCATGTAATGATCACAGTAGTACTATTAGATAATTCAACAAAACTTTTTGAATCAAATTATTATTATACAACTGTTTTATTTTCAGAAACTAAAAATTATTCAACTTTAAAAATTGCTGCAAGTAATCTTACTTATTGAAGAATTACAAGAATTAAGCAATATTGAAATGATTATTAATAATACTTATTGGAAGTTTGAACTATTCTTTAGTTTAGATTGAAAGTTTCTTATTATTTGTTTTGGCTTTAATGCTGCAAATTCCCATTATTTTTGTCCCTGGTGTCAAATAACTAAAAATCAACGCAGAAAGGAACAAATTGAATGGATAATCAGTAAATCAATGAACATTTTAAATGAAAATCCAATAGCATATCCAGATCATAAATTACCTCCTCTTTTTAATATGATTCTGCTTAAAAATCATATTTCAGATAAGCTTCACATAATGTTACATATCACTGACCGTCTATAGGAATTAGTGTTACAAGAAATTAAAATGAAGGATTATTCAATGACATTACTCAAAATGTTATAATCAAGGAGATGGAAAATTTAAAAATTCAGTTTGAATTTTGAAAAATCTGTGATACTAATAATTGGGGTTACATATCTTTAATAGAAGATGATAAACTTCATGTACTTAGGAGCTTTAATTTAACCAAACTATTTAATTTAGAGTGTACTATGCTAATTAAAAGTTTATGGAATAGATTTGCTAAATTATATGATCTATTAGGAGAAAAAAAAACAGATCCACAATACTTTCATTCAAAAGCCAAGGCATTGTATAAATTATTTTTAAAGAAAATTGAGGTGAATTCTAAAACTAATGTCATTTTAGTATAAGGACTTTATCATTTTTCAGATGTAATTCCTTATATTCAGAATTTATGCTTAAACATCAAATAAATGCTTTTTCGTGCAGTGCTGTTGAAAAAAAAATCATGGTCATGTCTGTTATTTTTTTAAAAAAACTCTTAAAAATGATGGAAAATTTCAAAACAAAACTTCAGCAATTCGTGAGATTTTGGAACATAAAAACTGACTTTTTTTTTATACTCAAAATGATGTTTCCCTTTCATATTCAAAACCTTAACATATTTATATTTTGTAACTTGGAATTTCTTTAATCTAATCTTTTTCTTAAAATATATATATATATATACAGCAAATTTAGTTTTTATTATAGTTTTAAATATTTATAGTTTAAAAAAATGATTACAAATAAAAAAGAATTTGCTCTCTAAATCTATTTTTGTTAATAAATTTAAATTTTTTTACCCAAAAATGCATATATATAAAACCTGCTTTACAGTAATTCTTCTTTGCATCTTTTTCAAATTTAATTTTCCATTCAATAGTAACTTTTCCAGAATTATATTTAGATTTGCACCTTTTAGTTTTAGCAGTTACAATAGCTAGTAAATTGTTTTTTAAATGTCAAGATAGATCATCAAATAGAATAATATAAGTTTGTTGTTCTTTATCATAAAATTTTTGACCCCATAATGGATTATTAAAGATTTCGCTTAGTGCTTGATATCCAGCAACTCCTCTAAAGACACATTTGTAAACATTTCTATTACTACAATGATGAATATGTCTTTTAAAAATATCAAAAAACTGATACTCAGTATAAGCAAGCGATACTAATTGATGACTCCCTTTTTAAATCCATTTGAAAGCTTGCGGTGAATTAAATAGACCAGAATATTTTTAAAATTTTTATTGTTTATTTCTGACAAACTATCTAAACTATTATACAGAATATTATATTTTTTCACAGTAGTCAAATGCTGTGAAAGTTCACTTTGTTTCTTAAAACTTTTTTAATAAGCAGAATAGGAAAATTCTGATGTAGATGTAGTAAGAGATGTTGTGAGTGTAGTAGAACCTATATTAGTATTTGACATATTAATAAAAAATATATTGTTGCAGTTATCTAAGAAGATGTGAAAATATTTTAGTATTTTTTAAAAATTATAAGAAAATAATGTGCATAAATTTAGTAATAGTTATAATTGGCAACAAGTGATATATTATGAATTTGAAATTGTGAGATGCCAGTTGCTTTCTACTAGTCTTCTACTACTCGAGCTTATCAGTTTTTGGTTGTACTTATCAGTTTGACACGTGTTTTCATAAGTTAATTTTTTTTTAGAGTGAGTTTACTAAATTGATCATCATTTTTTTTTTTACTAATTGGAACTGTGTAATATTGATCAAATTTATTATGATTTGGGATTTATTAGCTGATATAAATACAAATTTATAAATTATTTTTGAAACTAATCATAATATAAACTTAAAAATTTTGAAGTAAGTGTATTTTAGTCTGCTCTGTAAGTTTACTTAAGGAAATAAAGTAAGTTAAAAATACTGGTTTTGACTTTACATATGAACTTTGCTGATCATATTCAAAAGTGAATAAATTAATTTTGATGAAAATGAAAAAAGTCAAATAAATTAAAAGTGATATTTATAATCTCATTTTGCACTCTAAGTAAACTTGCAGAGCAGGCTAAAATACATCTATAATATATATTTTGGAAAGTTATATAATTAGAGAAAAGTTTTATTTGGATAAGCAAATTTTTTTCTAAAATCATGTGATTTACCTTGCTTTAGTCGTCCTCCTAATGAGGCAATTTTATTGCAGATTATTTAATTCTGGTCAGAATTATTAAATCATATGACACTGGTGATGCATCGCATCTTTTTCAGCATAACTATCAAAAAAAGTACAGGCATGTAACTGGTGATGTTTAATGTCATACTTCACGTGATTTCACATGTTTCCATTTTTTATAAGTATTTAAAGAACAGAATTTTTTCACGTAAAAAAATTATTTGTCACACCCTATTTATCACGAGTACGCCACATGCTTAGAGTTCCAATCTGTCAACTGATTATTCGTATTAAATTCAGATATTCGTTATTTTTTTAAACTTTTTTTAAAAAAAAAAATTTTTTAATTAATAATGATACTATTTCTATTTTTAATAAATATATGTATTATTCAACATTTAAATAATATGATATTCTTTATTAAATAAATAATTAAATACAATAATTAAATACATAATACAAATCATACAACTAATGTATTAATTTCAATTTGTCACATTACTCCATAATCTATTTTAAATATAAAGAAAGAAACATCTTTTAATGTTAAAAAAAATCTCCTTCTCTAATTCCTTACATTTCAAGTTCAGATCGTCTAAGAAGTCTGAAAACCTAAAAAATTAATAAAGAAAGAAACATTTAGTAGTTTCTTTAATATTAATAAAATCCTCTCTAATTTCTTACATTCCAAGTCTAGGTTGTCTAAGAAGTCCGGAAATCTAAAAAAAAATAAAGAAAGAAATATTTAGTATATTTTTTTAATGTTAAAAAAATCTTCTCTCTCTTTAATTCCTTGCATTTCAAGTCTGGATCGTCTAAGAAGTCTGAAAACCTAAAAAAAACAAAGAAAGAAATATTTAGTATGTTTCTTTAATGTTTAAAAAATTTTCCTTCCTCTTATTCCTTACATTCCAAGCCTGAGTTGTCTAAGAAATCCAGAAACCTAAAAAAAAATAAAAAAAGAAACGTTTAGTAGTTTTTTTAATGTTAAAAAAAATCCCTTCCCTCTAATTCCTTACATTTTAAGTTTGGATCGTCTAAGAAGTCTGGAAACTTAAAAAAAAAGGAAAGAAACATTTAATAGTTTTTTTAATATTAAAGAAAATCCCCCTTCCTCTAATTCCTTACATTTTAAGTTCAGATCATTTAAAAAGTCCAGAAACCTAAAAAAAATAAAGAAACGTTTAGTACATTTCTTTAATGTTAAAAAAAATCTCCCCATTACTTACATTCCAAGTCTAAGTTGCCTAAGAAGTTCAGAAACCTAAAAAGAAATAAAAAAAGAAACATTTAGTATGTTTCTTTAATATTAAAATCCCTTTTATTACTTACATTCCAAGTCAGAAGAGATATAAAATTTTTTTTTAATTTTTTTTTAATTAAAAAAAAAAATTTCTAAATTTAGTTATATGATTCAATCTGACAGATGATTTGATGGATGATACGGATTATCTATCGCAGATTCAGATTATCCTTGATGGCAGATTGGAATACTACACATGTTTCATGTGCTTATGTATATTTAATTGCAATTTTTGAATTACTGTAAACTGCACATTGTTGATCATTTATAAATAAAATTGCTGATTTCATAAGCTACAAAAAATACATATTAGTTAAACTTTTACATGAACTCTTTTTACTTGGAACTTTTTAACTTTTATTAATCTTCATAACCTGTAGTATTTGAAATTTTTGTTTTGAGAGTTCTTTGTATGTAAAAATACCTTTGAGGGTAAAATAAGTGTCATGATTTCTCAAATGATTCCTAGTGATTCCTAACAATTCCAAATGATTACTAATGATTACACCATAATTTTCTTGCACTTACAAATAAGTTTTTATTGTAAAAATTTAGTTTTAGACTTTATTATATTTTTGGAAGTTTTTTATATATATTTTATCTTTTTTATTATAACTTATTTTAACTTGAAATATTTTTAATTTTTTTAGGAAATAAATTATTTAAAANTAGTTTTATTTTATTTTCTTTATCTAATACATTCTTTTTATGAATACATATGTAAGATTAGACACTTAATATTTATTATTTATTAGAGAAAATTGGTGGGATTTTATTATTTTTTTTAAATTAATAGCTAATTATTAAAATTTATAATTTTGTGATATAATAATTAATAGTTTATTACTTTTTAAGATAATTTTTGAATTGTTAAATCAGTTTTTTGTTTATTCTTTCAAAGATCGAAAAATTTTTATTGTAAAGTTTAAGAAAAATAAATTATATTTTTTTTCTTTTGTGCGAAATAAGCAAAATGAAAAATTTTACAGGTCATGTTGGGGTGTTCCATCAACTAATTAAATCAAAATTATGTATAGTATCATATAAAAGTTTATTATTAGAGGTTTTTTTAACGATCATTTTGATTTACCGGTTATTTGGATCAATTGGCCGGATATTTAAAAATTGCAATATATATTACAGTGATTTATTATACAAAGTTTATTACAAAGTTACTAATTTTTTTTATGAAAATATTTATCAAATAATTGATCTGCTTTTGCAATTTTCTCTATATCATCTTGTAAAATTATATTCAGATTTAAGCTATATAACGGCTGATTCTTTCTTTGCTCCCAGAACTTTTTAACAGCATAAAAGTCTTCCCATTAAATAATCTGAAAATCTGGAAAATTTAATTCACGGACTTTTAGTAACTTTTATATAGTAATAAAGTTCAAATGCATACATAACGACCTTAGGAACAATGTGACATCTTGTTTTTTTGAAAATGTTTTAGAACGAGAAACTTTTCCTATAGAGGAACTGTTCAAAAATAGCTATTTGGTTATTTTTGAGATATGAATAGCTTTTTTTAGTTGTTTAGAATACTTTCGCAAAATTTGGAAAGAAATTAATGAGAAGTCAAAGTAATTGAAGTTTAAAAATATATCGATTTTAATAGGAAGTTTATTATAAGCGAATATAAACTAGTATTTTAAATCAAAATGATCATCAAAAAACTTCTAAAAATAAACTTTTATATGATACCATACATAATTTTGATTTAATTATGGTGCCGGAAGTCTTAACTCGATAATCACGTGATTATGTTTCAAAATTTTTGGAACCAACCTAAATCACGTGTTTGGAAATCAGCCAATAAAAATCCCAGATTTTGATAAATTTTGCTTATCGGTATCATGATATGTCATATGTCACATATACAGTATGCAAAAAATGTTACGCGCTGCAGTTGCCTTTTTGTTTTATGTGTCATTTAAAAAATGGTTATCAGTTTATTCAAATAAAACATTTTTCATTTATCTCTCGTGAAAAATTGATTATGATAATTCGGGCCGGCATCAAATTATCATAATTTCAGCTCAAATTATGATGATCTTCGGCCAATAAAATTGCATTCACGTGACAAAATTTGTTTCAAATTCGGACAAATAATATGAAAATTACCGAAGTTTAAATGCTTATAACTTTTATGTAGGCATTTTTTTAATAGATTTCACCTTGGAGAATAAGATTACCAGTTTATTTTTTTAAAAAACATATTATTTTTTAATGTTAAAAATTTTCCAAGTATTACAATTTTATTGTCTAGTTAAGACTTCCAGCACCATAGTTGATGGAACACCCAAGGTCACGTGTTAAGTCTTTTTAGTATTTTTGCGAACTTCAAAAAATAATTCTTCTCCTTTTTTAATATCTAGCTTCGTACAACATATAATTTGATTTACTTTATTTCCTACCAGAAATACCATATTTCCAGCTGGATTAGATGGATCTTCATTCATAAAATGAAAAGGACAAAATATTNCATCTTCCTTTGTAAATGGTTCACCTTTCTCGTCAGTAGCATCAAGGATTGTGTATTTGTATCTCATGGAGTAATATGATGCTTCCCCAACTTTATCTTTCAAATGATCAAATTCATCTTCCAGCATTGGAACACCAAAATAAAATCCAAGAGGTGTTCCTATTGGAAGATCACGTTTGGCAAATAGTCCATTACCAGTATTTGCAATAGTTGAAGAACGAACTTCAACAACATCGTTTAAACTTTTGGGAACATTTGTAAGATCTAATCCATCTAATATTTCATCGGGTAAAATAGTACTNCATTCATCATAATCTTCTGATTCCTTTTGTTNGACAAGTTGTCGCATTTTTTTCTTATTTCTTGTGGCTGTAGCTGGGCGTNTATCAACATCATTATGATGATTTTGGTTTGCTTGTGACGTAGATAATACAGAATTTTTTATTTTAATCCTTTCGGTTTTATCATATACAACTATTCTGAATGGATAAATACATA
>QKYT01000854.1:18228-35792 GCA_003550305.1 Glomus cerebriforme | reverse complement strand
GACTTGAAGGTAAGTTAGGAGGGGATTTCATTTTTTTTTGTCTTTGGAACGTCACTAACGTTCCTTTTACTTCTTTTCTTTAGGGGATGTCTTCCTGGACCTGTATTTTGGCTTAAGTAAGTTGGGAATGGAGATTTTGGGATTTTTTGGATTTTTTTTTTGTCTTTGAAATGTTATTAACGTTCCTTTTTGTATTTTTTCTTTAGGGACGCCTTCCTGGATTTGGACTTCAATTTGGATCATGAAAGTAAGTTGGGAGGTTGTGTTTTTCAGGTTTTTCTTTTTCTTTGTCTTTGGAACATCATTAACGCTCCTTTTTGCATTTTTCTTTAGGGGAAGCCTTCCTGGACTTGGACTTCAATTTGGATCTTGAAAGTAAGTTGGGAGGTTGTGTTTTTTGGGTTTTTCCTTTTCTTTGTCTTTGGAACATCATTAACGCTCCTTTTTGCATTTTTTTCTTTAGATGAATTCTTTCTGGACCTGTATTTTGGCTTAAGTAAGTTGGAAATGAAGATTTTGGAGGGGTTTTAGATTTTTTTTTGTCTTTGGAACGTTATTAATGTTTCTTTTTGTATTTTTCTTTAGGAGGTGCCTTTCACTTCGAAGCGAAATCACATGATATATATGATCACGTGACACTGGTGTTGACCATCAGTGATGGTAAATAGCAAACTTCTTTTTTTTTATTTTTTTTTGTTTTTTNGAGGTTTTTTTTTNTTTTAATACACAAGAATGTTTATTAACATTCTTTTTTNTTNTTTTTTGTAGGAACGAACACTTCGGCTCAGCTCCTGGAGGTAAATGGGGTAAAAAGGGAGTAGTAAGGTATTTTTTTATTAAACTTTAATACAAGAACGTTGCTAACATTTTTTTTTTTCTTTTTTTTAGGAACGAACACTTTGGCTTGACTTCTGGAGGCAGTGTTGTACATGGATACTGTTCGCAGCATTTTGCTTAGATAACTATGTCCGTGTCTGCTATTCATTGTCCATGTCTCAAAAAATATCCCGATTAGTGATTGTCATATGGATGTATCTGGATATTTCTAAAAATAGTCCAGGATAAAATTATATGTCCGAAATGTCCAACTAAGACACAAAAAAAAAATTTTTTAAAAAATTTTAATATGCTTTGGTAAATTAATATATTGTCAGAACTAATGTTAAAATAAGTATTCGTTTGATTATGATACTTATAAATAATTTGATAATGATATTTGGCATTATTGTTGCTATGTAAATATTTCAACAAATGAATTAGGCATTATAGCATGTAGAATTTTTGGTATTTGTGTAAATGTAGCTTTTGTAAAAAGGTTGTGGAGCTGTATGAGTTTTTTGCAAATAAAGAGGCGTAATAGATTAATGGTATATTTTATAATTTATTTTGTATTTTATTTTTTTTTTTTTTTTTTTTTTATTAATTTATTAATTTTATTTTAATATTCTAATTTTCATATATATAGTCATCTAAAGCTCTTTAAATGAGCAAATTAAGAGCCAAAATTACATATAATCATTGTCTTAATAATAATTCAATATTTATAGTAAATGAAGATGATATTAATACTAATCATAATCAGAAAATAATAACAATGGTTTAGTTATTAATTTAAAAATGAAATTGAATTAGAAGATTTGGATGATAAAGGCGATAGATCAGATGATGAATCAGATGGTNAATTTAATCTTCAAGATTGGGTAGAAATGCTAGAAAAGGAGAAAAATTCTGAATTTGAATTTAATGAAAAAATTGATGAAAATAGTAATATATTAAATGATATTACTCATCTTACTAATAATTCAAATGCTAAATGGGATTTGTTAACACTTTTTAAAATTAATGCAAATATAGAATTACTATTTTAATTGAGAACATTTATGTATCGCAGGTTACTTTAATTAGGGGATTGTATAAAATTAAAGTTATAAATAGAGATGCATATTGCGTTACAATTTGCGCATTATTAAGAAGTAAAAACTATATAAAAAACCTTTATTTGCAGGTGAGTGGGAGGTATGGGAGGTTTGGAAAAAAGTTATTTTGCAAATTTCTTGCATTTTAAAGTTATTTTCTTTACTAATAAAATTTTATGAGTTTTTATCCAATTTTTATGAATAAAGATTCATTTAAAAGAGAAAAAAATTCTGCACATTATTTTTTAATTTATATAAATGATTTTATTATATTTTAATTATATATTATCATATTAAACTTATAAAACTTTTAAATCACGTGATATATATAAATGTCCAAATAAATGTCTGGAATATTAAAGATATTGGACATGGACAGGGACTATCCAGTCCTGGACATCCAATGTCTATGTCCAAATCCAATGACAACACTGCCTGGAGGTAATTGAAGGGAGGTGGTTATTAAACTTTAATATAAAAATGTTGCTAACGTTCTTTTTTTTCTTTTTTGTAGGAACGAACACTTCAGCTCAGCTTCTGAAGGTAAATAGGGTAAATGGGATAAAAGGGAAGATGTTTCTTTTTTATTTTATTATATAATAAGAACATTTATTAATGTTCATTTTTTTTTCTTTTTTATAGGAATGAACTCTTCGGCTCAGCTCCTGAAGGTAAATGGGTAAGAGAAGGTATTTCTTTTTTATTTTATTATATAAGAATGTTTATTAATATTCATTTTTTTTCTTTTTTGTAGAAACGAACTCTTCAGCTCAGCCCCTGAAGATAAATGAGGTATATGGGATAAATGGAGTAAAAGAGAAGGTGTTTATTTTTTATTTTATTATACAAGAACGTTTATTAACATTCATTTTTTTTTCTTTTTTGTAGGAACAAACTCTTCAGCTCAGCTCCTGAAGGTAAATGAGGTATATAGGGTAAATGGGATAAAAGGGAAGGTGTTTATTTTTTTATTTTATTATACAAGAACATCTATTAACGTTCATTTTTTTTCTTTTTTGTAGGAATGAACTCTTCAGCTCAGCTCCTGAAGGTAAATGGGGTAAATGAGGTAAATGGGAAGGTATTTTTTTTTATTTTATTATATAAGAACATTTATTAATGTTCATTTTTTTTCTTTTTTATAGGAATGAACTCTTCGGTTCAACTCCTGAAGGTAAATGAGGTATATAAGGTAAATGGAGTAAAAGGGAAGATGTTTATTTTTTATTTTATTATACAAGAACGTTTATTAACGTCCATTTTTTTTCTTTTTTGTAGGAACGAACTCTTCGGCTCAGTCCTGAAGGTAAATGGGGTAAATGGAAAGATATTTCTTTTTTATTTTATTATATAAGAACGTTTATTAACGTTCATTTTTTTTTCTTTTTTGTAGGAACGAACTCTTCGGCTCAGCTCCTGAAGGTAAATGAGGTATATAGGGTAAATAAGGTAAAAGGAAAGGGGTTTATTTTTTTATTTTATTATACAAGAACATTTATTAACGTTCATTTTTTTTTCTTTTTTGTAGGAATGAACTCTTCAGCTCAACTCCTGAAGGTAAATGGGGTAAATGGAATAAATGGGAAGGTATTTTTTTTTATTTTATTATATAAGAACATTTATTAACGTTCATTTTTTTTCTTTTTTATAGGAATGAACTCTTCGGTTCAACTCCTGAAGGTAAATGTGGTATATAAGGTAAATGGAGTAAAAGGGAAGATGTTTATTTTTTTATTTTATTATATAAGAACGTTTATTAACGTTCATTTTTTTTTCTTTTTTGTAGGAACGAACTCTTCGGCTCAGTCCTGAAGGTAAATGGAGTAAATGGAAAGATGTTTCTTTNTTTATTAACGTTCATTTTTTTTTCTTTTTTGTAGGAACGAACTCTTCGGCTCAGTCCTGAAGGTAAATGGAGTAAATGGAAAGATGTTTCTTTTTTATTTTATTATATAAGAACATTTATTAACGTTCATTTTTTTTTCTTTTTTGTAGGAACGAACTCTTCGGCTCAACTCCTGAAGGTAAATGAGATATATAAGGTAAATGGGGTAAAAGGGAAGGTGTTTATTTTTATTTTATTATATAAGAACATTTATTAACGTTCATTTTTTTTCTTTTTTGTAGGAACAAACTCTTCGACTCAGCTCCTGAAGGTAAATTGGATAAATGGGTAAAAGGTGAGGTGTTTATTTTTTATTTTATTATACAAAAATGTTTATTAACGTTCATTTTTTTTCTTTTTTGTAGAAATGAACTCTTCGGCTCAGCTCCTGAAGGTAAACGGAGTAAATGGGATAAATGAGGAGGTGTTTCTTTTATTTTATTATATAAGAACGTTACTAACGTTCTTTTTTTTTTTTGTAGGAGTGACTCTTCACCCACCTTCAATTATAGTATGTAAAAAATCTGGTGAATCTGATGAATCCAGTGATATAAATGGATCATTGGATTGACTGAATATCTATTAAACCATCTGGTCAATCTGATGGTATAAACGGATCAATCTGAATCTGATCAATTTTTGGATGGATGACCGGATATCTGGATTGATCAGATTTCAGAGCATACCTCTACTTGGATGAAAATATCAAAAAATTCCTTCAAAGTTTAAATAAAAAACAATCCAATCTGTTCGCTAAGAGACTATTAGAATTAGGGATCATGAATGAACGTAAATATACACCACATAATGAAGTGCAAATTGATATGATTTTCCAAAAATCTGATGATTATACAAATAAAAAGATATGTATTTTTGAAAATGATGAAGATTCAGAATACCTAGTGAGTATTATTAGTCTTAAATGTTTATTGTTCTCATAACTATCTATCTTGTGAAGGAGATGGTTAAAAAAAAAGTGGTGAAGATGATCAATAATAAAAAAATAAAAAAAACAAAGAGTAATTGCATTATAGAAAATAATATTATGCTAAACTGTAATTTTTATTTCTTAGCACTGTTCATTCTTTCATTATGAATATTAATAATATGACAAATTGACAATTAGACAGCATTTCAATAAAATAGAATTAAATGAAATTAATAATACTTCTGACCCACAGATACTTGAGCTTTCAGTTGAATTTCTAAACAAATTCCTTTACAAGGTAATACTTATTTATGTGTTATTAATAAAAATATATGTGTATTGCAACAAATTATTAATCTCTTTCTGTTGTAGACAAGGTTAAATGATATTAGAAAGATCATAAAGAAAATGATATTTAATGACAATTACAATTATGAAAAAGATTATGATAAAGATTACATAATATATATTTTATATTTATTATATATGACTCTTTCATATATTGTATACATATTACAGATATATTAATAGTAAATTGACTAATTTATTTTTATAGAGTAAGAGAAATTTAAAGTGAAAACTTAAAAGATATAAACTTTGAATTCTGGTTTAACTGTTACATTTGGAGTTCAATTTTTGATCAAATTTTTAAAGATTTAAAAATAATATCTATCATCAGGTAATTTCTATAAAAATGTAAATTGCTTTGATGTATTTAATAAGATTTTTTTTATTAATTCAGAGGTAAAAGTTCAAGTTTAGCATCAGCATCATAAAAAAATTCAGAAAGACAATCAAAAGAATGATAAAAAATGGATCACAGAGGCGATTGGATCTTTATACTGGTTAAAAACTGATCTATCTTACAGATATCTTATAAATATTGGGTACCCAAAATGCAGAAAATCTGCTATATATCGGGAGGAAGGAAGGAGATGTTTAGAAACATGTAATGTATGGTTGTCTTTGTATGTAGTGTAAGGTATATATGGTTGATTAATTTTCATATATGTTGTGACCGAAGGATGATAGGGGTCGACGTTTATCAAGGATAATGATCAGAAGAGAGCGATGACAAAATAAAGTTCAGACTAGAGCTCCACCACTTTATTTTATAATGGAAAACAAAGAAAAACTTATTTAAACTTAATTTTCTTTTTATTTATTCTTTTTTATGGGTAAAAATCAAAATTATATTCTTATTTTTCCAAGCTTATTTATGCAAAATAAATGTTCTACAAATACATTATTATTAATAATTAGACTATGTAAAGAGCTACGTAAATAAATATTCTAAATCATTCTAAAACTTTCTATCTTCTTATCAAACTTTCCATTTCTTTCTTTTACTAATGATTACTAATTATTAATAATAAACAATTATTCCTTCTATGATGTAATTGTACACCTCCATTAAATGATTTATGATGACTCACAATTAATCATGCAGATCTCATGATTATCCATCTTGATGATCATTTACTTTGCCACATATACTCCACCACTTTACTACTATTTCAAAACATACTATTCCTTAAATACAAACAAATATTCCTTTCTTAATCAAATTTTCGGTTACAATTAGTGTTCTGCACGAATCGAATCGAATCGAATTGAATCAGATTCGAATTCGATTCGATCGAATCACGAATCGTTAAAATTCAATTCGATATTCGAACGAATCAAATTAAATCAATTCGGATTCGATTCGAATTCGATTCGAATTCGATGCCGATGTCACGTGATTCATAATTCCAGCCGGAATTAAATGATCTGCAAGAAAATTGCCTTTTTGGGGATCTTGTGTAACCCAAATTCCAATTTTTGAGAGAAACAAAATTGCCTTTTTGGTTTGTGTAACGTTACATAAGATCCAAATAAGGCAATTTTTGCCAGCTTTATAAAATTTGGGCAAAATTAAACAATTGGTCGAATTGATTCGGATTTGATTCGGATTTGATAACGAATCCAAATCTGAGATTCGGATTCGATTCGCAATTCGAAAATTCCGAATCGAATCGAATCGAATCCGAATCGAATCCGAATTAAATTCGATTCGGCCGAATCATCTGCGGAACACTAGTTACAATGTATGATTAGAAAATTTTTAAATTCCATACATGTATGGTCATAACATTTTCTGATTTCCATACATGTATGAATTAAATTATGGTGAAAAATGACGTCATAAATTATGAAATATAACATCAAATTTTTTTATTTTTAATATTAAGAAAATCTGTTCATCAGGAGATTCACTCTCATATACTATTTCGTCTTCAGATATAGTTTCAATATTAGAAAGAATAATTGTATTTATATTAGACATAATTAAAATTTTAAAAGGATAAATATTATTAAAAGAGTAAGTAAATATAATAAGACGCGTTAGTACAATTACTTTTGATCTATATTTATTAATATAAATATCACATAAAAATTAGGAAATAATCACATTTGGAAAAAATGCATGCATACAATGAATAAAAAAGGTTTAATTGTGAATTTCTAATACAAAATGCACAAATAAATATGATTCTAATACTATGGTAAATTAGACATTATTCATATATACATGTATAGTAAGTAAGATATTGTTTATACATATATGTATGAAAATAAATCAAACCATACTCACCCTACACTACAAACAAAGACAACCATATACTATATGGTTGCTATATACCCATATATTGGGTACCCAATATGTATACTATAGAATTAAAAAAAATACAATTCATTAATTATCTTGCTATCTTGTGATCATAAAAAGATAAAATATAACTCATTTGATTCACCTCAATTAGATGTATTGAATGGTACTAATTTCGCATTTTTAGGTATAATAAATGCTGAGATATTTGATAAATTATATAAAAAATACCAATTTGTCAAATATCTTGACATCTATCATACCTAAAAATGCAAAATTAGTACCATTCGATATGCCTTAGTGAGATGAATCAAATGAGCTATATTTTATTATTTTATGATTACTGGATAG
Source organism: Glomus cerebriforme (assembly GCA_003550305.1). Classification (NCBI taxonomy): domain Eukaryota; kingdom Fungi; phylum Glomeromycota; class Glomeromycetes; order Glomerales; family Glomeraceae; genus Glomus; species Glomus cerebriforme. The sequence continues at coordinate 28,059 of QKYT01000854.1, read as the reverse complement.
CAAGATAATTAACAAATTGTATTTTCAATTCTATAGTATACATATTAAGTATCTGATATATAGCAGATTTTCTGCATTTTGGGTACCCGATATTTATAAATTATCTGTAAGATATCTGTAAAATAGATCAGTTTTTGACCAGTGTTAAAAGAGTCAGCAATGGTATTAAAGATGAGTTTAAAACCAGAAAAGCCAGAAAAAGTTAAATTGATAAAAATAAAATAAAGGTTCTTAAGAAGAAAGAACTAAAATTACCTAAAATATTTAAGGATATATTAATAAAATTGATGAATAAAGTAGATTAGAATGTAGAGATATGTTCAAAAATTCAAATAGTTGGAATGATTCATGCTAGTATGTTCTCCCTGTATCTGCAAAAATCAATCAGTCATCTAATAATAATATCTTTAATTTATAAAAATAATAATTATGCCAATTTACATAAATAGCCTAAAGGATTATATATGTAAGATTTGATATAGTAAACCAATAAAGATTCTAGATGAAGAAAATTTTTCTTCTATCTTGGAAATTCTAGTATCCATTCTAAATATGAAGGTTAAATTTAAGCTTTTCATCTAATAGTTATATATCTAAACTAATGATTTCATATTAGATTGCTGTTCAAAAAACAATAAAAGTATTATATATAAAAGAACAAAAAAAAATTTAAGATAGCTAAATTTTGAAAAAAATTCTGAAATAAAAATTAGAATTAACTATTTTCTTGCTTACCAACTCCAAAAAAAACTAAAGTATATGTAAAAGCAAATACAGAGAAATCATTTTTATTATCATCATGTCCTGAGTCATTAATTACAATCCACATTATCATTAATATAATTCTAGATTAATTAGGATTTATTTTTTTAGCCAATCACTAATGTAGTCAACTGTGAGCATTATTTTTACTACCTCATGAGTCATAAAAATTTTTTCTGAAAATTCTTAGCAAAAGTGATCAATATAAACAATTTATTTACATAAACATAATTTTGATAATTTTAATAGATGTATCTCAAGCTAAATTTTTTGTGAATATACAGGCTATTTACTTTTATAATGATACCCAATAAGTAAATTCATAATTTTTAATCATTTAGAATAAGTAATCAGTAATATAATTGAATCATTTGTGTGAAGTTTTAGAATTTTACCAAGATCAGGCCTAATGTTTTTAGCATGTGTAATAATACATCCAGAAAATGTACAATGCCAGAAAAATAACTATACTTCAAAAAAGAGTATGATTTATGATAACTTGTCAGCATTTAAAAGTATTCTAAAATTGTTTAAGAATACCTATAATATGATATATGTTATAATTCCTATTAATTATGAGAGATTCATAAACTGATTTATATGCATGTATGTAAATATAAAAATTAACTTAGCTAAGAGATAATCCTATATAAATTTCTAATATACAGTCATACCCCTATATAATCATACCTCTCAGAACTGAAAAAAAGGTGTGATTATAAAAAACCTATATGATGTTATTATAGAGAAGGTTTTTTTAATAATATTATTAGTAATTTAGGCCAAGCATAAATATGCTTATAAGGGGAGGTGTAACTAAACAGGAGGTACCTATAGAGGAGGATGACTGTACTTAAATCTGATATTTTATTATAATATACTTGTTATAAGTCTTTAAAATCATTATAAATCTATAAAATCAGTAAAATTGCTATAAACTACTATAAACTTCTTACATCTGTAAAATGGTTAAAACTAATTACTATTTTGGTTTAAATCCTATAGTAGTGTGATGAAATATCTGAAATGTGATATTCTTATGTTCGTTATCCATTTAAAAAACTTTTTAAATATAACTCAAAATACTTTTTAAAGAATGGATTTATCCATATGACTGAAAGATCATATAAAAATAGGAAATTTAAAGCTAGAAAATATTCATTTTATATTTATTACACTGTATATGATTCCTTAATATTTATCTAAAAAAATACTATAAAATGTACAAATGTTCACCTGAAGAAATGCATTGCCAAAAAACACCTTGCATATTCTAATCCTGTATAGAAAAATGTGAAAAAAAGAGAAAGAGTATCATCATTTGCTTAGTTCTAATAAGGTTGATGAGATTTTTAATAATTATTAAAATAGCATAGCATTTATTAATATATATATTTGCTTCAGAGAAACAGGCTATTTCTATTATATGAGGTTTATTTTGACTAAACCACATTATTTAATATTGTCAGGTCTTAGTATTAAGCGGTTGGATGAGCTAAAAAGTTTGTTGCATTTGCTTAGCTTCATAAAAGATTTTACACTATTTAAATTCTGAAAATTTTTAAATTATTACTTTAAAAATAAGATCATCATAATTAAATTATTAAACATAATTGTGTTTCTTAATTTTTATAGTATAAGTTAATTATAAATATAAACAATTATTGTATCTTTTAAAAATATTATCTGTTGCTATATTTTTAATATCATATCTTTCCATTATTTTAATATATCTATCCATAAAACAAAAAATTTTAAGAATATATCTCTTATCAGTTTTATCTTTAATATGATTGTTAATATATTGCATACAAATAATAGTTTGATGAGTATATTTTGAAGTTATTTTACAAAAATCCCTATTTTTTAATTTGTAATATATTATACATTCAAAAAAAGATATAATATTGAGTGAGAAATATTTTTAGTAAATTTTCTAAAAAAATAAATAAATAAATAAATTATTATCAGAATATTTGACAAGTTATAATTTTATTAAATTATCTAATTTTATAATTACTATTAAGTACTAATTCTATAAACTGGATATATAAGCTCTGTAAATTTAAATAATATTCATATTTAATATACTCTAGTATTGAACTAAATTATTATTATAGTTGTGTAAATATGCTTATAAGTAAAAACATTTTTTAATAATTAACCTATCTTTAATATTATAAATAAAGTTTTTTGTAATAGTAAAATATATATTATCTGAAAATTTCATGAAATTTTAATAAAAATTAAGTAGTTTACTGTAATTTTTATCCTAAAATTTATAAGTTTTAAATAAATTATTGAGAAATAATATGTCATCAAATTTTTAATTGCATCAAATTTTGTGTAATTAAATGAAGTTGTTTAAAATATCAAAAATTACATAAATATAAATTTTTATAAATATTGGTAAATGCCTAAAAGAAATTTTTAACTGCATATTTAATAGTATAAACTATTTGAAAAAATTTAGTATTGTTATTAGGTAAATTATTAATAAATTTTAGTAAACTTTAACAATTCAAAGAATGTTATATTTAAATTATCATCATTTATTATATCACGTTATCACTTAGTATCAATGAAATGATCAGCAAATTATCAGCATAAATTGTCTGTGGCGCAGCATGTGATCATCAGATCATTAATAATTATCTTTCCTTCTTTCCTTTTTGTGACGAGAATGAATTTATTTTAAGATATAATAAAACAAACTTACTTTGATGTTATCATACCTAAATTTTCCATTAAAAATCTAATATTTTTTAATAATGTCAAGATATAACCATCAATTTGAATTGGAAATTCACATAATTTTTAAAGTAAATGTAATTTGACTTGGAGAATAACTTTTCTTATAATATAAAAGAGAGGTTAATTATTAAAAAAAAAAATCTTTACTTAGAAGCATATTTACGTAATTATAATGGTAATTTACGGGAGGGCCAATACTTTTGGCAGGGGATTGTACTGTACATGATATGTTAACAAAAAAAGTTCAAAATGAACCTTTTTTTACATTATTATAAAAATTCCATAGAATGCCGGATTTAAATCAAATATTACCGAATATATTATTAAATCATATAGATCAAATGTAACTACTATGTACTTTTAGAGAATATGGTTTTAAAAGAAAAATCGATTTATAATATTTATAAAAACATCATTTTTTTCTTTTTTTTTTAAAAAAAAAATAAAATAAAATAAAAAAATCCGATTTCCCTCTTTGACTATTCAAAAAAATGATAAGATACACTGTTTTTATTTTATTCGGAACAGTTAGATTACCAATCGAAATTTGTTCTGAAGATACCATTTATCAAGTGAAACAACAAATAGAAAAGTTAGAAAATTTAGTATTCAAAATTAAACCAAAGGACCAAGTATTAATGCTTGGTCAAAAAGAGTTTCAAGATAACCTCAAAGTATCAGAAAGCAAAATTTATTCAAAAGATAAAATACGTCTTATTCAAAAGGTTGAAGGTAAAATACAAATATTCATTATAGAAGTGGATAGAGGTAACAAATCAACCGCTATTATCATTGAACCATCCGCTACCGTACTCGATTTGAGAAAGCAGTATTGTAATAAGACTGGATTGGAAGAAGAGTTAAGATTTTCATTTAAAGGTCACGAATTAGAAAATAAACACACACTCGAACATTATGAAATCCAAGGCGGGTCAACTATTCATCTTTTTGCAAGAGTGTACGGAGGGCTTTAATAAGCTATAGTGATTTCAAATGATTTATTGTTAGATTTCCTAGAAAATTTATTTTTATTACTTTATATCATTTATAAAAAAAAAATCTTGGATATATTTCGTGTTTTTTTTCTTTTATTATGAAATCTATATATATTTAATAGATTTTAGTTTATTTTTCTATATGTTTAATTTCGGGAATTCGTTAACTATAATAAATTTAGCAATATGTATAAAAATTTTTGACCCGTCATATTGTTTATATACCATTATGAATGTCGAATCATTAATATAATTGTGACTATGCGTGGCCTGTTTTTATCCTTATAACGATTTGCCTTTTTAAGTTGGGTTGGCTGATTTGATTTTTTTTTTCAAGTTAACTTATTAGAAACTTATTTGTTTTAATTATTACAAAAATAAACGAATCATTTATATTCAAGTGAAATAAATTATAACGAAGCATATACATACTGACTGAGTGCTCATAATGCTAGCGCCTACTGTAGCGAACTTCCTAACTACCAAAAAATCACGAAATTTTGGCCAGAATTATGGCATTCGGCTGGCATTAGCACATGATTATTGATAGAGTAAAAATCACGTGGATTTACATAATTTGTTGAATAATTTCTTTATTCCCGCATGTATTTAAGAAATTTTACATTGTAACATACAGTATATCAAATATATGTAAAGGTAAGTTTGACATTTTTCGTTCGATTTTGTTTTATTATATAAGGAGGAATGGAAGTTAAAAAGGAATTATTAACCAGATCATTACTGCACTTTGTAATAGAATCAATCTTTGATCTCATCATGAAATATCTGGATCAATCGAAACTATAAAAGCATAAAACTGCAAATAAGGCTGATTACTAAAGTAGTACTGAAATGGCATCACATTTTAAACATTTCGTTTAGATGTTTTAAAATGGAAATAATTAAAATTATTATTTAATTATTTTTATTTCCATTTTTAAATTTAATATTTTTACTGGATGAATTTTAATAGAATTTTCGATTTTTGAAAAGAACTTCTGATTATTCTAAATAAGGGTTCATGTTTGACAAAAAAGAAAAAAAAAAGGTTATTAATTTATCCATAATTGTGTATCGTATGAGGGAAGCGTGTTATCGTGTGACAACAAATGATTAAAACTTATTTTTATCACTAAATCAGATTAAACTTCGCCACTTTTACACTGCCGCTAAAACTTCTTTGAAATTGAAACGTGACATGTGAAAAATTGTATGATTGTGCAGTAACTTGCATGATAATTCTCAATAACACTCAATACGTGTCAATTAAAATACAAAGAAAATCTTTATTGATAGACGTGGCATTTTAAGATTTGGTCAATATAATATTCAAAAAATTCCGCCAATTTCAGCCTCTTCAGCGGTAATAAACAGCAAAAGAGATATTAGATATTAATTATGTAAATTGTTGCGTCATCATTTGATTTTGACTTTATTTACATAATGATTACTACATTTGAACGCCCTTTGCAGTATAATTTCTAAAAAATTAAAAGACTAAACTTTAGTTATGCAATCGGGGAGTTGATCATTTTCTCACACACAATTAAATTTGCTTTCGTCATTGATATTGTTTCATATTATAAAGTAACCTAATAAAAAAAAAAAAAATCAGATCATTTAAAAAATCCCATTTTTCCCACCTAAGAAAATTTTCTCACCGTTGTAAAAATTTTTTTTTTTTTTTTTGTCTATTACATTTAATAAAAAATAAATACTATCAACATGGACCATGAATCAATTATTACGAATAATGTAGCAGTAGATAACGATAATATCGAACAAACTCCACCTACAACAACCGAAAAACATCAATCTTCAACAACAGAACAAAAAACAGAAACTCTTATTGAGGAAACTACTCATGTGTTAGAGAAACTCAAAGAAGTTACTGCTACTTCTTCTTCAGAACAAAATTCTATTGATCATGAAAAAAAGGTTGAGGAGAATAAACGAAAAGTTGAAAGTGTTAAAAGTATGAAATTTTTTGATTTAATGTTGTACAAAAGTGATTTTATAATGGATTGATCTAATCAATTATTTTGTTATATACCAATAGATCCCTTTAAAAATTTAACTCCTAGAGGTAAATCTTTTCGACTTGAAGATAATATTTTTTCATTAATATGTGTTTTTACATTGTATACATTGTATTAATATTAATATCAACTTTTTTGATTGTTACATAGTCACTCAACTTATTTATTGGGAAAATCCTATACATTCTGGTGCTTTATTGGCAACTGGTTTAACATTCTTGATCTTCACTACCTATTATTCCTTGTTCAATACAATTTGTGCTTTAGCTTTTATTTTGATAGGAGCGAATTGGGTTTATGTAATTGGTTGGAAACAAATACAATCTTTAATCAACCAAAAACCTATTAATCCACATGAGTATGCATATGTTTAATCAATATGTAGAATTTTTAATTTTTTTTTTTGTTGATAAAACTAATTATTTAATATTGATTTTATTTAGACACTTATTGTTAAATAAGCCATGGTATATTGAACGTGAAGATGCGGAAAAATATTTAGATGTCACAATTGAAGCTATCAACTTTGTACTATTAGAAGCTCAAAGGATCGTTTTGGTTGATGATCCAATGAGAACTATTAAAGTAAATAATTATTTGATTTTATACTGTTACTTATTCATTCATATTTGAATGCTAACTATTTTTCTTCAATAATAGCATATTTTGGCGTTTTACGTATTATGGACTTTGGGCACTTGGATGAGTCCCCGAACGCTCCTTGGAATTGGTAAGATTCTATTTTTATTATACATGATTGAAGTTTTGAAATTATTATATTTAATTAACACATGTCGTCTATTATTTGTTTTTATAAAAGTTCTTGTTCTTGGCTTCGTTATTCCAATAGCATATCAGAAAAACAAAGTACTTGTTGACGAAAAATTGGATAAAGCAAAGAAATTCTTACATTCTTATTTTGATCGGTAAGTTTTAACATTTAATAACGATTTTAATTTTACCTATTATTATTTATCTAATGAGCGCTTTTTTTTTTTTGGTTAGTGGTCTTAATATTGCCAAGCAACATACTGGTGGAGTATACGAGAAAGCAAAATCTTTTGCTACAAAGAAAGGTTATCTTAGTGATACTAATAGTACCAAAAAAGAAGAATAAGGTATTATTTGAATTATTAAAGCATTAAAAAGCTGAAAGAGAATTGGTCCAGAAAATTATATTATCAAATTTTATTCTGTAAATAATCCCTCATTTCTCAATATTTTTTAATGCTCATGTGATAATTACTTTTTGATATGCAATTTTTGTATCCATTATTTCATTTAGCGATTATTGATTTTTCTTATTAAATAAACTGAATTTCTAAACTGCACTTGTCCTATGAAATTTCATATTCGGATTATATTTTTTTTACTAATATTTGAAATTTGAAAAAAAAGCAGTTAGAATATAGTAGTATATTGCATTACAATTTATAATAATGATAAAATATCTGATATATCATTATATATCATATATAACAATTTCTTAAAATTAGATAAATTAATTTTCAAAACTATAGCTAAGTATATATAAAGGTTTAAGAAGATTTCATGAGGAGACTTATTTATAATAAAGTAAATATTAACCTATTAGATGTTGTGATAAGCTAAACAAATGATGTAATATATAATAGAAGATTAGGTTTAAGCTCAAAATCCAGTCTAAATCTAATTTAGAATCTGGATTTAGTCTAGTAAAAATGATTATTATAAATTTGTTAAACCAGATTTAGATTTATAAATTTTATAATTTCCTAATTCTGATCAATATTTCCCAGCTTAAATTTTTTTAAAAATTATTTTATCTTGTATAAAAAATATTATTAAATATGCACTCAATTTAAAATTAATTCATTGAAAAAAATAAATTTGAAGTTCTTAGCTAAAATTACTGAATTTAGAAAGAAAAATACTAAAATTAAGATTGAAAATATTAAAATTAAAACTAAAAATGTAAAATTAAAGCATGTTTTAAAAGAATATAAAGCTAGATTCATAAATCTAGATAGAGTAAAGAGATAAAAAATAAACTAACCTTATTGTTAAATTAAATGATAATATTAGAAAAATCAAATATATATTAATAAAATAATAATAAAATGCTATTAATATTTTAGCATAAAGCAATATATCTATATTAAAGTTTTTAATTTATTTAAGACCTGATTCGCATATGATTGGCAAAAGGTTACTATATAAATTCAGGGAAAAAATTTGCAAAAAAAAAATTAAATAAGCAAAATTCTGCTAATCAAAAACATTAAGAATCACATTGTGATACTAAGTTATGTNATNAAACTTAAAAATGCCAAGAAAAATATCAAAAAAAATATTTTCACATAGTAACTTACAATAAAATACTAAAATCTGACATCCATTACGTCCTAAATATTTATTATTCAGTAAAAACTGGTTTACTCATGAAAATTATTTAAATATTATTGTCAAAGTGATAATTTTTTGGCCAAAAATAAGCGTAACTAATGTACAAATAAAAAAAAATCTAAGATGAAAAATCCAACCTGAAATAATCTATCTGTTATCTATATAAGACCCTCTAAAAAACTATTACTATCTATTATTCTGGTAAATATATAATGATTTTTTTTGTATTTTTGTTATAATACTTTTAAAAAGCTAATAATAACTTGTAAACTAGTGCTAAAAGTTTATATGATGCACTCAAATTAAAAATCAAATAAAATATATATATCCAAAACTTTTACCATTTGAAATTTGTTTACTGGTTTTTCTTATGATAATAGAAAGAAATTATGGTGATATATGAACTAAAAGTAAGAGAAAATATTAAAATTATATAAAACAAATAGTTTTAAATGTATAAAATGTATAAAAACATAATTTTAAATATTTTTATTTGTTAAAATAATGTAATATATAATTTGAAATTCTTACATACTATATTTATACATTTTTGTCAAATCTGATGTTACCTCAAAGTAAAGTTTTGAATAAATAAATAAATTTCTTGATTTTTTTTTATTTTTTTTATCTTCGGCATTTAAAGTTTCATCATGTGAAAATTAGTGTCATCGCATGATCACCTGCAAATTTTATAACTCATAAAATTTAGCCAATTTTGGCATTTTTATAATACAGTGGACGAAAAAAGTTCTCAGAAAAATTATTTTTATTTATTGTGCAGCAAATAAGTATCAGTGGTACATGAAAATTTGCAGATATACCCTTTATGATGTGAAAAATTAGATATCAAAAGCATATTAGTAATGAATCACATGCTTTCCACCTATTAAAATTTA
>QKYT01000853.1:32802-44545 GCA_003550305.1 Glomus cerebriforme | reverse complement strand
TGAAGTCACGTGACAGGGGTTGCTATGGCGACGGGTCGCCAATTCCTTTTTTCCTATATATATAAATAAAAAATTAGTTTTAAAATATATGATAATCTATAAAATTACTTAATTTGTATAAAAATTAAAATAAGTTATACAAATTTTTTTTTTTAATATAAAAATAATTTACATTTTACATATATACTAACTGATATATATAAAAAAATATATATATTTTTTTTTTGTTTTTTAACTTTAATATAATTATATATTTTTTTTATAAATAAAAATATAAGTAGATTTTTAAAAATATTTTTTTATATTTATTTTATTAACTTTTTTATTAAAATTTTTAAATAAAAAAAATTTTTTAAATAAATATAAAAAATATAATTTTATTGCAATTTTTAAAAAAAAATTAATTTGTATAAAATTTACCAAAATTAAATTTTAATTTTTACCTTTATTTTTTAAATAATATAATAAATAATAAAAAATTTAAATCATAAGTATATTATATAAATATGTTTTAATATTAATCGCATCAAATTTTGAAAATATTTAATTAAAAATTTTTACTATTTATCTTATTGTTTTATTTTTTATTTTAAAATTTAAATTAATTTTTTTTTAATAAGTTAATTATATTTAATTTAATACTAGTTTGCTGCCCGTTGCTTTGCAACGGGTTTTAAATTTTATTTATAATTTTTAATTCCGGCCAGAATTATGTGTATGCACATCAATTTCCTTTTTTGGAATTTTGTGTAACTTTGTACTACCATTTGATCCAATTTTCGTAGGAAATAAAATTGCCTTTTTTGGATATTGTGTAACATCACGTGACTATGCTACACATTTATAATGTGATTATTTATATTGTTAATCTAAACGTTATCGTTACACACAAATTTTTTTAATTATATAGATAAATATAATTAAAATTTGTAATTTATAAAAGATTTTATTTTTTTATTGGCATTTTTATAATCATTTTTTTTTTATAAAATTTTGATATAAAGATTAGAATACATTATTTATTTTAAATTTATTTAATTTATATATAAAAAAAATATAAAATAAAAAAAAATATCATAATTATATTCTAATATTTTTAATAAAAGTTATTCTTATTTTTCAAATATACTGTATTAATTTTAAATAAATTTTTATATCCAAGCTAATAAAATTTAATTAATAAATAAAAAAAAAAGTTTAATATTAAATAAAATAAATAATAATTCTTTACAAATAAAAAAATTTATTTTAATATTTCAACTTATAAATAGTATGTAACTATGTGTTTAAAAACTTGCATTATAAATTTATAATTAGAAAATTATTTATATGTAATTTCTGAATAAAATTAAATTCTGTATATAAGGTCTTTCTCGGCAAGGAAAAACAGTCAGATAGTCAAGTATTTCCTAACTGGCTGGTTTAATTTTCTTTTTAATTAAAATTCCCTTTTATATATTCCTTATACTGTATATGAGATTTTCCTTATATCAATTGTTTTTATGATATTGTGCATAACATATTTTTATATATAATGTTAATAAAACTTATGTAAAATAATTGCATAGTGTTTACATTTATATAACTTTATATTTATATAAATTCATGTTGAATATTTATTATTTATATAATATTTATTATTATAGATTATATACAAATTTATATTTAAATAATTCTACATTCATACAAATTTTATGTAAATTATGTACATGTATTTTAAAGTTACATAAATTTATATATAAATTGTATTTGAAATATATACTGTATAAACTTATAGAGATTACATAAACTCTATAAAAAATATAACTGCTGATGTGTACGGTGGCTTGTGCGAAGTCCTGCTTAAAATCATCTTTTTTGACCTCGATCAAGCCAATCGCTCTCCCAGTTGTACGTGATTCAATTCCATAGTCAAGATTCCCGCGTCCGTTTTTACCTTCGACCAACTTCTCAGGTACTATTTTATTTGACTTTTTAAAAGGGAAAGTTGCGGAGGCGAGATAAGTGTAGGAATATATGCCTTTTGTGGCCTCATAGGATCCATCGATGGGGATTGTTGCAATACGGGTCTCCAATTAATCAAAAAGTTTTCGTAATGCCTTTATACTTCTCATTCTTCGTGTCCACACAACCACATGAAAAAAAGGGTACACATCTATACTAGGATTCGGGTCATCGCTAAGCCCATAAAATTCACACACTTTCGGGAAGGTCCATTCGTTGAATGGCTTTGATGGCGTCTCAATAAATTCAGTAAATTTAAGGTTAGTTTTTGACACGAACAACTGCAGCATCTCTCGGTATGAAGCATCGTTCCTAGGTGAATATCTATCCCATCACTCATGAAGTTTAGTATTGCTCCATCATTTTCAAGCGCCGGTGGCTGGTACATTTCACATATATAATCATTGAAGTCTTCGGCTAGATACTCGAAGTCCACTTCTTTGCCTTCCGTTTCAGGCTAATGACGACGTCGAACTCTGCAATACAATGGCCTGTTAGAAAATTCTCACGAAGCCAATCCATCCTACTCTATTTTATACGTACCATAGACGGACTTGGTGATCAATTCCCGAAACGAGGCGAACAAGTAATTCCTGTTCACGGCTCGAAGTGGCGGTTGACACAACTAAGACATGAATATAGCTTGAAAAGTAACTTAAGTTTATCTGCGTCTACACCAGTAAAGTCATTTTGCTTTTTCGTCTTTATAGCCTCCTTGAGTTTGTTAATAGACTTATTCTTCTCTATATCAACCTACTACCTTTGACAAGACAGAAAAGTTTGATAGACATTCTGACATAGCGACTTACATATTTTATGTGAGAAAATGATCGTTTCACAGACCTCAGCCAATTGCATCATAGGTGTAACCGAAGATTTTTCATGATGTTTTTATATAACGAAAACCCGTTCTATACATGCATAAAATAATGGCCAAGATAGTGACCCATTAACAGGATAGTAATACTTTATTATGAAATAAATCGTTGCCGGAAACAACAATTAATACATAAAAAATTGCGAATATATTCGCGTTACTCCATTCTTTCTCCCAATACAGCCACATTTTATATTTTATTCGACTAGCGTCACAGAAATAATGTGCAATAATATTATTACTTGAATAGTATCTTGATTGTTATTACATGGATATCATTCGTTTTGATTATAAATTTGTTGTTTTTAAATACTAAAAAGTAAAAACATTATAAGCTTCATCGATTTGTAAAACATTTGCTTTAGGAGCAACTACCCAAAACACACGACCTAATTCCTTTGCAGGTAAGTTGCTTGTAACCTTCTAATGACATGTAAAAAAATTTGATGAGAGTGATTACCACCTACACAGAATATTGACTCTGATAAAGTAGATCCGAGTTTTTCAGGATCAATATACCGACGAACGGATGGATTAGTGCCAGTAATGACTGTCCAAATGAAAATATGATTAGTATAAATTTTTAAAAGAATAATTATAATGTTTAATTATTTTTGAACATAACAGTAATCACGTTAGCCTTAAGTATTCTTCGTTGAGCCAAACCAGCTTCGTCCCATTCGATGACGATGAGTGAATCTACATGGTAAATTTCTTCATTTTCGCATTTGGGTTCAATTGAGTTAAACTAATGTTCAAGTTCTTGTTTTTTCATTGAAGACGGAGATGGACAGCATTTTCTTTTTTTGTCTGATAAAAAAAAAAATTTATTAAAAATCAATCGATTTTGCCATACTTGAAAGTTAACCATGATTAATTTGTACAAAATAAAGAGTGGAAGAATAATACTAATCCCTCTTTGTGCGAACCATTTTCATATATTATTAATTTTCAAAAAAAAAATTTGTGTAAGGTTTTTTTTTTCAAAAAAAAATTTTGACAGAAGAGAACGAAAGTGGATCGGCAATTAAATATATATACAGTATATACAGTATATACAGTATATAAGTAGAAAAACGTATTTATTTTTACCTGGTGGCTAAACTTTTATACGAGGCACGTGACGGTATCATTTTGGTAATTCCGCCGGAATTTAAATTTTGGCCCACATTATGACCTGATTACGTCCATAAAAGACTGCGGTCCTGTCTTTTTGCATGTAGGACTGCTGGTCTTTAGGACCATTGACCATCCTTACTTGAACCTAGAGTTTGATTATAATTCATTATATTTAAAAAACAAAGCAATAAATATCCATACTCCACATGTCGGCTGTCGGGTGATCTGTAATACTTTAAAATATTCAACAATGAATTATATAAAACTGGAACTTTTCTATAATTAATGCGAATCATAAGTGGATTGTGTTGAGGTAACATTCAATATAGATTTACCGCTCCTATTTTTGTGTTATATGAAATATATTATAATCATTTGGTGGTTGATAAAACAATCCGAGTTCATTTAACTTCGAAACTTGAGTTGATATATTATCATTTTGCATGTTTTGATTAATAAATGAGAGAATATATAGTGTGTTTCATACGATTTCCGGATAAATTTTACACCTATTCCGTACATTTTCCGCCCACATTTAAAATTTTAATTGATGCAGAAAATACTTCAATGAAAAAATGGAATGCATCTGCTTTTACTTGGCGTTTTGTCTCGCTTACGTTACTTTTTTTTTCTTTCCACCTCTCATTGTTTTTATCATTGGATGGGTAAATTTTCTCTGACTAATTTAGATATGAATTCCATTTTTTTTTTAATCCAAAATTATTTATTAATATTAATGATATCATCTTATCATATTCTTTACAGCGACCACAACACTGGTATGAAAGAGCCTAATAATCTAGAAAACTTTCGTACTGAGACCAAAAACAATATCATGAAATTTGGAAAAATTATCCGAGAAAAAAAAATAAAATTCAAAAACAAGATGACGAACAAGAGATATCCTCCCCTTCTGATATTTGAATGGGATGATGCAAATCTTCAAGAAATATGATGAAAGCTCAGATGTTAAATTGTACGTATAGTATGGTTTAGAAATTATTATACTTTTTATCCTTTTTTAGTCTTATATCTTTTTTTTCAACAGTCATTCAAATAAATTTTCCAAATGGGTTGACCCTCTTTCCTGGAAATGAAAAAACTCAATCAAGTTCTATTCTCCAACTTGTTGATGTTCCTGAAATTGAAGCACAGCAATTAATTGACAATATTATCGGCGGATTACAAGTGCAATTCCTCCAAAGGAATATTCCCTCAATAGCGAGACTATCTACCCATAAACCGTTTTCATCATGTAACCATCCTCCTTCTTAATATTCCTTTCATAAAACCCTTGAACCGTAGTCTTCTTAATTTCCCCCCAAGTGTAGTAATTTCCATTGTTACATGGAGACACATCTTTTCCAAGGTGAATCTTTTATCGGCCCCAATTCGATCGAAAATTTCCTTGAATTAGGTCCAGAAAGTTAAGCTGATACCTTTGAAGGATATCGGACCCAAGTCTGCAAGAGAAATATATTGGTGAGATTTAATAAAAAGACACATGAACCAATAATAGATTATTTTTACTTCGCCCTTACAGAAGAACTCCCGGAAGAATAGCTTGCATGTGATTGGTTTAATGCTTTCAACTGGCTGAATTCTTTGGATAATTGCGTAACGCTCATGTTGGAGATGGAGAACAATCCATATATATTTTTATATTTTGCAATAATATGTCTCGATATTAATTAGATCATCTTTGCGGTCGGAGAAACTTAGAGAGCTACCATCATAACAACAATTTCATAATTCCTTTCTCTCTCGGTCTCTCTTCAGGTTTATTTGAGAGTGAATCTATATCCTTTAGCATAATTTTCTACGTATGATATGTATTATCTAATGATTGCTCGCTTTCATTAAATATGCGCGTAAGTTGGTTTTACTCCTGACTGACGATTCTGCAAAATGAGACTCTTCCTTTAGAATATATTCGCATCATCAATCTCCGCATCTTCCTCTTCTTTAATTAACTCATCAAACATTCAATTCAATGGAATACCACAAATTTTATAAAATTAACCATTATATTGTTTTCACGTAAATATGTGTTCTTTTTCTCTTTGATTTGAACTCAATTTTCTTTCTTTTTTTTTCTCGGATGAAGATACTGTAATATTTCTTTGTTAAAATATATCGGATTAGAAAAAAAAAAGTAATATTTACGAGTTGTATTTTCTTAATTTGATATTAATCACCCAATCACTATTTTCTTCCCATTATTCCAGCTGATATTTTGTACATTTACACTTGTTTAAACAAGCATTACTAGTATGAATAAACTTTGCTAGCCTAAATGATAATTTACCAAATGATATTTAGTTTCGAAGCGTTTGTACGAAAAAAAATATATATTTAATAATCATACCATCACTCTGAGCATTTATTACAAACGATTACTGCTACTTGTTGGTCAGAATTTTACACTCTTTTCATATTTAAAATATCTTAATTAAAGGTCTAAGTCAAAAAAAAAAAAAAAGATTGATAATGATAATCACCATTGTCGATCAGATGCTTCGGGCAAAATTTGATGTCGGGGAATCGAGCTTGTAGAGTGTAGACAAAATTGGAAATCAATTATATTTACAAATATGGCAAATAAAATTTACCAATTAATGTAAAGCTCATTATTAAATCATGTTTACGTAATATATAATTTGTGCACAAACAATTATCAATGAATTGACGTAAATTTGTTGAACATTGATTCTCTAATAATATGTATTTCCGATCGATCGTCATGAAAAATTTGTTTTTAAACTTTACATACTTTACATTAAAATTTGATTTACATTTTTCTTATTATCAACGATGCCCATAATAGTCATAATTCTTAATCCTCGTGTTTCTCGTGTGACTACTGACTACTGAGCGAGGAGAGACATTGAGACAATACATATAATTTCACATTTATATTTTTATTTATTCATTGCGAAATGAACTCGTGATGAACAATGGTCGAATGAAAATTACATTTGCTCACGAGGATTTAGAGTTGAAAATTGTTTCCTTAATAATCTTATAAAGGACAAATGTTTGATCGCCGACAATGCTATGCATTCTTAAACGAAAAAGGCAATAACAATTCACATATATCAGATATATAATATA
The DNA here is from genome assembly GCA_003550305.1 of Glomus cerebriforme. NCBI lineage: Eukaryota > Fungi > Glomeromycota > Glomeromycetes > Glomerales > Glomeraceae > Glomus > Glomus cerebriforme. The sequence continues at coordinate 37,431 of QKYT01000853.1, read as the reverse complement.
TCAATCGGATATAATTTACCTTAATCCGAAAATTCCTATTTAAATGTCAATTACAAAATCTCGAGCCGATTATTATTAACATATATTGTTTATATTCTATAAAAAGACTCGAAAAAAGACCTGATTTCTTCATTATTTTCCTTCTTATTTTAAATACATTGAAAAATTTTGATTTTAGCTAGTTAAAAAAATGTCGTGTGTAAGTTCAGTACAAATGTTAATTTTTTTTTTTTAACACTTTCACTGTAACTTTTTTTTTTAAAAATTATGTAGTTATTTACAAGAGAACAATTGGTCGATGCTACTATCAACGAAGTCCTTTCAGAGAATCAAAATTATCAAGCTCTACCTAGGAAACAATTATTGGATTTGATTGAAAATAAATTAAAGTCAAAAAAATTATACGATCTGATGAATTCTCGCAAATTAATTAATGATCGGTAAGATACACTTTCTGATATTTTTTTTTTAAACTCTATATTTATACGAGGATTGTTTTATCGCTACGTAATAAACTATAAAATCCCACATATTGATATATGTATTTTTTTTTTCATAAGTCTTAATATAATATTACAAGGTTGATGGAATGGCTTTTCGGATTACCGGTCCAGCGAATAAAAGTGACGAAGGAATTTCAAGTGATGTCGTGTTTCTTCAACGTCGTCATTTGTCCCGATCAACCGGAAGACCAACTTTACTTAAAAAGCAGGCTACATTAACTTCCTCGAATATTTTTTATCATCATTTCCCCCAAAAAAAGTAAATGTAATTTTAAAAAAATATATTATAATGTACAAAAAAAAAAAAAAAAATTATTTCATTATTCATAATATGTAAATCTAAAAAAAAAAAATATTATTTCATTTTTCATATGTAAATCTAAAAAAAAAAATTATTCAATTTGTAAAGAACAATCTGGGATTGTTTGTAATTGATTATTGAATTGGTAATTTATTAATATATCATATTAATTTTTTAATAAAAGAAAAAGAAGAAAATTTTTCTTAAGTTCTATAAACCAAGTGTTATTAATATTACTGTAATTAAATGATAATTTACCAAATGGTATCTAATCTTATAAATGAATTTACCATAAAAAATATTTTTAGATATATAAAATACAACTTGTTATAATTATTTTAATTATTTTGAATCATTACGGTGTTGTTGTCATTGTTTGTAAAGCAGCGACGAAAAAAAAGGATTAAGATACGATTATATTTAAAATTCAGATAATCGTCGGCCCGAAACTTCACAAGAAAGATAACTTTAAGATCTATTTGTAACTTGAATATATGCTCGTGAATTGGTGGCGAGGTTGATAATTTATAATTGGAACTGACCGTAAGACTGTATTACCGTAGCTATGTCTGGAAATAAGGTCGTTATCTATATAATCTTGATTTTTATAAAATAAAATTAAAAAAAAATGATTTAATAAATTGACTTCATAAATGCTTAGATTAATTTACGCATTAACTTATACAGTACATAGGGACGTAATTACACCTAATGTTCCAATCCATTATGTTTTGCGTAAAAATAGATATAAGTTTGGGTTCTTTTATCGTAACACCAATAATAGCCATTGTATTTTATATTATTTTTGTATACTACTTTTTTAATAGGCTGGAATGCTTTTTATTTCCTTTAAAATTTATTTGATATGAATAGCTCAAAAAAAGTTATTATTATAAATTAATAATTTTTTTTTTTTGACAGTAAAAAAAAAACATATAAACTAAAAGTCACATGATAGATCAGCGCTGCCGACTTCTGCACCTTTTTCTTTGGAACTTTATTATTTTCAACCCATTTGATGATAAATAATTTTTCGTTTTCGTCAAGACAAAATAGAAAAGCGATTTTAAATCAAATTATAGTAACTTCTAATTAAAAGAAATCCTTTTAGAAAGATTATTTAAGTTATTTTAACATCCTCCTTTATAAACGCAGTCCTCTTATTTGCGACATATAACATATTATAAACGCAGTTGTGACATATTGATGAACAATAATATATTTTATTTCTTTAATAATATTATTTTTCGTTCTTTCAAATTTGAGAGAAAAAGGAAAAAAAAAGTACCATGTGCTCAAGGAGTAAAGGCGATCGTCTATACAAATATAGCAATTTGTACTAGTATAAAAATTTGTTAAATTAATACTTAATGATTTCCTTTTTCAGAAAAAAATGTGTAATTTCGGAGAATAAAAAAGTCATTATAAAAAAGCACTAAGGAGGAATCAATTATGAAATATTATTCATTATTCATTTGCATTATTCCAAATTTAACGATAATCTTATTTTTTTCTAAATCCAAATACTGTATATTTAAGAATATTAATTCTTGAGTCTTGACCACTATCTTGACCTCATATTATTATATTACAGGATCGAGAAGGTAATATTTGCTACCCTTACGTACCCTAACTACTAAAGCCTCAACTACTGAAATAATTACAACATTGAAATAGGGATGATACTTCTTTTTTTAATATTAACGTTAAATAAACAAAAAAAGACCTTTAATTCAAAAAAAAAAAAAAAAAGTTATTACGCAGAATAAAATTTTATGAAATTTATTTTAGTATAGAAATTTGTTTAAATAATTACTGGTTCATCCGTAAAATTAAATGATACCAATTTTGGAAATTATTAAATGAACAATTCATTTAATGATATGCCCCTTTCCATAAACATTTAAAATATTCACTTCTAAATTCATATATAAAGAAAACACTGAATAAGCTATAAATGTGTAGGAAAAGTGGAAAACATCTAAATATTTGTAAAAATAGTCTCGCCTCTCACGCAAAATTCATAAACTTTATGATAGCATGATGTAACCAACAATTGCAATCATTTGAAAAAGGAGATTCAGATTATCAACCCAATACAGTATTAAATTTATTTATTACTATTTACTATAAATTTATTATTAGTATAAAAAGAATTTCTCAATTCATTTACCAACTTTTGTGATACGTTTATTGTATTAAATTTGTTTGTTCATTAAATGTGTTTTCATTTTAAAAGAATTGTACTTATATGTTTAGTTGCAATTCACGCAATTTATCCCAAATTTCTTTCGAATCTGGGGGATAAGGTACAGAGGAAATCCTTTTTATAATATAAATAAAATTTTATCCAGATCCATTGGATTTTTTTTAAGGAGATTTATGTTTATTACCCTAAAAATGATTATTGATTTAATCTCTAATAATATAAAACAATGCAAGAAAAAAAGAATACATATTCGCACTTGATCGATTTATATTATTAATATTAAATTGTTTTATATGACTTTATATATTCTTATTCTTTAAAAAAAAATATAAAGTAAAAACTTTTTTTTTTTAAAAAAAACAATAATTTATTTTAAAACCTTTTTATCTTTTTTATTATTTCCAAGATGTCATATGTAAGTCAATAAATATTATATTCGCTTATTATTAAATCATCTCTAAATTTTTTTTTCAATCTTCTTAGACAACGAATGTTGACCAACTTCAAATTCCAAAGTTAACAGAAGAAAATCTAATAATGTTAAATGACTTAAATCCTTTTTGTCCCCAAGAGCGTGTTAAAGAATAGTAAGTCACTATATTATATATACTGTATATATTTTTTTGTTCGTCAAAATATATTCAATAAATTCAATAATAAAAATTTTATTTTAGTTTATTGAAAAATGTACGTAAATTAGGTACGGACACTAATAAAGAAAGAGCCTCCTCTGAAAATTCTTGGACTATAGTCCCCTCAATTACGTCGGATGTTAGTTATAAAAAAGAACTCTTTTCTGATTATACCAATAATAGTAATTCCGCACCTTCGGTCTATGAAGCAAATCCCGCTGCCTCCTTAGTCCGAACTTCATCGACTTTAAATAATGATGTAAAACATTTGACTATCTCTGGTCATCCACTACATCCACTACATCCACTACATCCACATTTACAACCTATTTATAGTGATGATTCTATTTATCAGAAAAATCATCATAATCAACTACCTATATTGGATGAAAAAAATGACCATTATCATTTAGTTGATAAAGTCACAAAAATAAAATTTTCGTTCTTAACTCTTCGAAATTTTATCTTAATTCCTTGTTCCTTATTATTTTCTTTTTTTCTTTCTTTTTTTCTTATTCCTTGTTATTTTCTTTTTTCCTTTCTTTCAATATTTTATATTATTTTCTTATTCTTTGTTATTTTCATTCTTCCTTTCTTTCTATATTTTATCATATTTCCTTGTTCCTTATTATTTTTTGCTTTCTATAATTATAGAATGCAAAAAAAAAGCTAATTCGAAAAAAAGAGAATATATATATACATTACTGATGTCTGATGTTATTTGTATGTTATTGAACGAGTATCAGATGAAGACTATTACCTCCCCATATACGATCAAGAAAGTAAGTCGTACAGGTCAAAAAGGTAAGACAGATATAGCTCCGTTCAATAACCAATATAAATAAATGTCGATCAGCATAAAAAGTATCAGGTAGGATTAAAAAATATCAGTATATTAAATCCCAATCCTAATGATCGTATAATAATACTTTTTATCTCATGTTTACTAATGGTCGCCCATGATTTTTCATAGTGATATTTTTT